>JACXGK010002645.1:29646-52596 GCA_016801125.1 Novumbra hubbsi | reverse complement strand
AGGACACACAGGACGGGGAGAGAGGACACACAGGACGGGGAGAGAGGACACACAGGACAGGGAGAGAGGACACACAGGACAGGGAGATAGGATCCACAAGACAAGAAGAGGACACACAGGACAAGGAGAGAGGACACACAGGATGGGGAGAGAGGACACACAGGACGGGGAGAGAGGACACACAGGACGGGGAGAGAAGACACACAGGACAGGGAGAGAGGATCCACAAGACAAGAAGAGGACACACAGGACAAGGAGAGGACACATAGGACAATGAGAGGACACACAGGACAGGGAGAGAGGACACACAGGACGGGGAGAGAGGACACACAGGACAGGGAGAGAGGATACACAGGACAGGGAGAGGAGACACACAGAACAATTAGAGAGGACACACAGGACAAGGAGAGAGGACACACAGGACAAGGAGAGGACACATAGGACAATGAGAGGACACACAGGACAGGGAGAGAGGATACACAGGACAGGGAGAGGAGACACACAGAACAAGGAGAGAGGACACACAGGACAAGGAGAGAGGACACACAGCAGTTAGTCTGGTCCCTGGTTTGTGGTTCATCCACACACATCAGTCACAAGCTTTCTGGACGGCCACTGCTGACCACCCTGAGGAGATGTGTCTGTTTTACGTGGTTCAGACTCACAATGCCGGGTGGTTTAGTAGGTGGACGTTGGCACTGTTGTAATAATGGGTCTTCCTGAGGACCTCCAGAAGAGCGGGGCGATGCTCCGGGGACACACACCACAGAGAGCCCTTCCCGACCACCTGGGGAGAGCACCAACACACGGGCGTTTGAACGTGACCAAACCCCGTGGCAGCGGGGCCCACCCAAGGCAGGCGGAAACACATCCCACCTGGCTCTTGTCCCGGTGAATTCGACAGAAGCTCTTGCTCAAGGACAGGTTGTGTCTGACGGAGTTCCTCCAGCCCCCCGACGCGGCACTGTAGTACGGGAAGCTGTTCACTATCCACTCATAGATGCCCTTCACTGGGAGCCTCTTGTCCAGAGAGTCTTCTATCGCCATGAAGATGAGACTGCTAAAGGAGTAAGGGGGCTTGGAGGGGGAGGAAATAGGGTGTCTGGTCGGTGTGGGGCACTGGGGCTCCAGCTGGGGCAGTGGTGTTGTTTTAAGCAGGGGCGGGAGGGGAAGCAAGTTGCCTCTCTGGTGAAGCCAGTTGAGACAGGTCAGATCGCCTTGGTCAGACGTGCGGGGAGGGCTGGGGCAGGGAATGGTTTGTCCACCGAGGAACCGGGGGGGAGAGGGGGGTTGCAGAAAAGGGGAGGTGGTCCTGAGGTGGGTGGGAGCAGGGGACATGGGAGAAGGAGAAGCAGGGGACATCGGGATCGATAGAGGAGAGAGAGGGAGTGAAACGCGGGCGGTGGGAGAAGTTTGCAGAAGAGAGGACGAGAAAGGTGAAGACATGACACGCGTGGGGGGATGAGGGACTGATGGAGGTATGGGGGGCCGTGTGTGAGGGTCACTCTCCATGTCTCTCCCAGCAGCAGACTTCTTATGAAGCCATTGAATCGTTGATCTGTCGGGGGAACATATAGCAATAGACAAACATTTTTTTTACGCCAGGGGGTCTAATTGCGCTCCAAATCAATGTCAAAATCTGTCCACAGTTGGAAAAAACATAAGCAAAACACAATTCATAGGAGCTTTACCTGAGCAGACCAGTTGCTCTAAAACATTACTGCAAGCCACTTATTAATTCAGTCACAGTCGACTAATCCTCGCACCAGGATCATTTGGTAAAAATTACACAATGAAGTTAAAGATTGAAAACAAAGTCCTGCAACTACCACCCACCTGCCTTTCAACCCTTCTTCGGTTTTGCATAAAGTACTTGCTAGTAATTACTTGCTATATATTCTAGAAGTACAGCTAGGAAAATAATAAACATGAAACATGCAAAAACAAACAAAAGCAAATATGAAAAATACTTTTAAGCCATAAGGGTGAACAGACCAGTCTGCACATGAAACCACATGTTGCTAAACAATGCACCTCAATGTGCCCATACTTCGGAAAATGGCGGTAGAATATAAAGTTACATTTAGCACAATCAGTCAAGCAGTCTTTTGTAAAATTCTCCCTCAGGTGCTGACAGAAAAACTTCAAAGAGATTATTAAACAATCTATTGCTTACCGATAAAGCTACGTAAGTAGTTGTCAGAATAAAACAGTAAAAGTCTCACTTTATGCAAAATATACCAGATCAAAAGTTTCAAACATTTTCTGACATCCATAAAAAGATTCGAAACGGAATCCTTCACAGTCCGCGATCTATTCTATTCCTTTCAGTGTTCCCTTGGAAACCAAAAAGACGCTTTGTAGATTGCGCGCTGGCTGCGCGTCCCCGCGTTAAAGACACAGTTCAGTCGAAGCAATTGGTTCAGCGGCAGCGCGTCCTTTTCCCCAAAACGTGTACAAATAACTGGTAATTAGGTACTGTAACGGCATTCCAAACTAAATTGAAAATCTAAACTTGACCAAAAACTCCTCTCATTAAATGTTTTATTCAGTGAACAAAATGACAAAGGCAGAGTTAAAATTCAAAGCAAAATATGTTTATTTTTCTACCAAAAAAATTAACACTTGTTCATGCTCCATAATGTTTAGATAAATAAAAAAAAGTAGGGGTAAACATGGTGAAGGGTGATAAAACTAAGACACTGGTAGCACATCGCAATGATTTTCCAAACTTCAAAAGAAAAACTGAAGGGCAAAATTAAACCTCTCGCAGAACTATAACCTTCAATTTCATGAATGCAAAGCCTTGCTCTCTAAATAAGGTGGAAAGAATGACTTTGTAAAACACCCGTGGTTGAAAAACATTGTCCAGTGTGACAATCCATCACATTTGAATACAAAAGTTATCACACCAAAGAGAAATCCAAAATCAATGTTCAATTAACATTTGAATCCACAAGCTGAACACAAGCTACAGCTCAGTATCTATTTCCCCCGTTCTTCTGGCATAAGAGCTGAAAGGCAGTTAACAGCGACACTAAATTGTAAAAAGCATCAGCAAGTTCCCTGGTTTTAGTTCATTACCAAAGAGTCCCATATTAGGTCACCTGACCAGATGTGAGGTGAGCCAGTAGATGATAATTGGCTGAAAGGCTGCAGTGGCCACGGTGATGTAGAGGCGGAGTCTTGGTTTGGCACTTGCCCCGGCCCCCATGGGGTCGTTGGAGAGAGACGACAGAATCTTCATTTTGAGAGAGCGGACCTGACGGGCAACAAACAGGCGGTCAACGCGCAGACGTTCACACACACACATCACACACACGCGCATCACACACACACACACGCATTGCACGCATCACACACACACGCATTGCACGCATCACACACACACGCATTGCACGCATAACACACACACGCATTGCACGCATCACACACACACACGCATTGCACGCATCACACACACACGCATTGCACGCATCACACACACACGCATTGCACGCATCACACACACACGCATCACACACACGCATTGCACGCATCACACACACGCATTGCACGCATCACACACACGCATTGCACGCATCACACACACGCATTACACGCCAAGAGATGTTGTGAAGCCGAATCATTGACAAGCCATTTAGCCAGAGTCACCGAGTGCTACTTACGATGAAAAACATTAGAGCACACGAGGACCAGGCAAGAGCCACAAAGTAGCCATCGCTGCCGAACACCAGGCCCCCCAGCACAGTAAAAATCATCCTAAAACAAACAGAACCATGGTTAAAACCCCAGGGAGATTTAGATGAACATGGACACGTCTAACAGAGTGTGGTGACTACACAGGTCTTTAAGTCTTTACCCCACATATTTATATCCGCTATAGGCGATGAGATCAAACGTGGACAGGTCAGAGTGAACAGTGAAGAGGTACAGACTCAGCAACATAACCAAGACCTCAATGATGACCCACACCAAGGCGGTACTGGCACAGAGACCAAGCACCTCTGGACTGAACCTGCCATCGAAGACACAGGGAAACATTAGTCAGTTAATGATCTACAATTACAGGCTGAAATGTATATGGAATCTGAAAAAATGCTGAAATTCCACAATTGCTGGGCCATGTTTGTCCAGTTTTAAAGATATTTTCTTTTGAATTAACCTTTTTTGAATACCAAGGGCCATCCCAGCAAGCAAAATGTAGGTGACGAAAGCCATGGCTGAAAAATAAAACACCAATAACATGTTAAGCAAGTCCAAGGATTGTGTCATAAAATGTTAATTTCACATTCATATCTAACAGCTATTGGACATCATAAATGAACTCACAAGGTATATAAAGGTCAGGTGCATTGACGTCATGTCTAGGTGTGAGAGGGGCGTCTCTGTGGTAACGAACTTCCCAATCCTGTGGAAATCACAAACCAAATACGAAATATATTTTCACAATATAGGAGGGGCACGGACATGGTTCTCATTGAACCTAACAGTTATCAGGTCACAGAAGGTCTTCGTAATGGTTCATCCTAATCAGAGTGTGGAAAGACTAGCCAGTTTGTTTTAACTGGCTAGTTAAAACAAACATTGTGGGGGCAGACTGTCTGTGTTATCTGCAACAGAAGATGAAAATGTGAGGTCTTCTGTGTGATGTCAACATTTTGATCTCCTGTTGCAGATCAAAATGTTATGTTAAAATGCGTGACGTCAACATACACACATTCCAGCAGCGTGATTAAGGAGCGAGTGTCTCGTTTGGACACTGACACGTGCAAGACAACTCTTTGACAAGACAAAAAAGCAGTCTGTGGCCTTGCTACATCAGTTGTACACTGCTCTTGGCCAATATACGCTGTGGAACAAAATGCGGAGGAACATTCTTTCTGTGACCCATGGAACATTATGCGTTAGAACGTGCTGTGATCTGTGGAACATTATGCATCAGGAAATGTTATCTGCAATCCATGGAACATTGTATCTGTGATCCTTGGAACATTATGCTTTAGAACATTATATCCGTGGTCTGTGTAATAAAATACCTGATGTGTGTAAGGGAACATGAGGAGTAACAGTTTCTTCATTACATATTTAGAATCGACAGCGAAGAAGTACTTCAGCTTGTTCACGGACACATATCTGCTGATCTGAAAGGCAGAGACAAAATCAGTGTGACAAAGCGTCCAATGTTCTACCTACACTATTTAATGTCACACAGTGTTTGGAAAACAAATGGATTTAGAATAAATTATATACATTTAAAAAACAATTGTGCAGAACTTGTGCTCATATTTTCTTAAGGTGGCACCAAATATGAATAACTTCCAATTTATATGGTTCTACTCTGGTTCTTCCTATGAATGTTCATTCTGTTTGTTTTCTGATATGTAAAAATGACATATCAATTCTCTCAACATTTGTTATTGTTTATTTGAAGGATTCAAATCATAAACAACATTCGAATTCAACATATTAGAATAATACCTCCCCACTGCTTTTGAGGTGAACAAACCCAATTAGGTAAAAACAAACTATAAGAGGATAGCACAAAACAATTGGCCACAACTGTAGACTAATCAACGGTTTGTTCAATAGAACGTAGATTACCCCCAACGACAATCAATATTGCCTGCAGTGTCATTCTCTCACCTCTTTGTTGACCATATCCTTCCCTTGGTGGGCCAGGGACGATCCATACATCATAGCAGCACTGGCCATTGGGTCAGCAAACAGGTTGTTGACCCCAGCAGTCCCCGGCCCTCCCGGAGGAGCGCCTCCCATGTCGTACCCGGGAGTGTAGTAACCCTGACTGTTCATTGGCGCTGCAGCTGAACTGGTGTCGTCAAAAAGGTGGGGGTCCGCGGTAGGGGGTGCAGCACGAGCTCTTGGCTTCGCTATAGAGGGACACATAGATGATAACAGGTCGTGTTGTATGATTTCTTGTTATTTCTTATTAAATTGAACATGTCATGTTTCTGCATATTATTAAACAAAACCGTCTGGGTCATGACAATTCTGTACTCGGACTGTTACAAAATAAAATTATATAAACCTAAATTAATGACCATATATTATTAACTAGCTGTAGAAGGTGGCCATTTATACTAACTACTTACCACTTGCTCGGTAGCCATGATGTGAAAGGTCCATTCTAAACAGCTGTTCAAAAATAGAAACAATGTTTGGGTTTGAAAAATTCGGTCGTAACTACATTTAGTACGTCGCTGGACCTTTACACCAAATATCAGCAACTGTTCAATGCTTGCAAGTACAATCACATCAATGTTAAGTTTGTATCTAGTTAGTAGCCATTACTGCAAAGCAGTATTTATTTTGCCGTTAACCTTACTCTTCGTAGCTCTGTTGGATAACTAGCTAGCTACAGTATTAGTATATAATATTATCTAAAGAACTGTGAAGGTTTTCCTATCATTTATATCTGAAATAAAACTGTTAATTAAAGCACAATTACATATCGAATACCGTATAGAAAACGATATCATTAAGAAATAGTTATAGAATAAAACATGAACTATTTAAAAAGCCTAAACTTAAGCCTACCTACGTGTAAGATGGTGCTTCCGAGAACCCGCCTCTTTTAATTTACCTTAGCCAGTATTGGTCGACTTGCCTGTGCCTGCGTGGCAGCGTGGATAAGCAAAACACATCTATTGGTCCAAATCAAGACAGAAGCTGAGCAGTGATTGGATTTTCGCGATATCAGTCTTTTTGATTCATGATTACGTATAGGTTCCTTCAATAATTATGAATTTAACTGTACAGAAATATTGTACTAGAAATACTAAGACGTGTAAGCTTGCTATACAGATCAATTATTTCTCACATTCTAAATAGCGAACAGGTGGCCATCGTATCATTTAATTATTTAAAAACCCTATCATGGTAATACAACAACTTGAATATTCAATAATTTGAATAACAATAATAATAACAATAACAACAAAAATGATATTAATGGACAGCTCTGTAGCCTGACTTCTCCAGAGAAATAACCCTTGTGTGGGACTCAACAGGGCAGGTTAACTGTTTGTCAACCAGGCAGTCAAATTTTTAGGCAGGACGGGGCAGGATTGCAAAGAGAAATGGTGGTGACCGCCTCTGGTATTATAGCTGTTATGAGAAGTTTCACAGGCAAGGGAAGGCAGCTGAGATTACTGAAATCAGGAAAAAAGGATCCAGGCCAAACCCAGCTGACTTTCAATCCTCACAATTACGCAATATCCTTCACGCTAATTTAACAAAAAATGTACTGTTGTACGCTTAAATTGTCTCTCTTCATTTTGATCTTTGTTACTAGAGGCCATGTTCTCGTATTTGAGTGTTGCAGATACAAGAGATGAGATGAGGCATTTTTGTTTACAATGGATTTTCCAGGACTTTTTACAGCCATAAACACTCACAGAAAATTGCTGTTATTAAAATCAGTTCTTTGTTCATTTAATTGCTTGAGCGCACTGATTGCTTGAAGTGTTGCCTATCAGATAAGACTTTGCAGGCCAAAAAGATATGGCAGATTTTACTGGATTAATGCAGACACTTCTGAGGATAACCAGGGGCAGTAACAATTTGGATACAGACTTTAATTAGGGTGTGTTTATTTAAAAAGATAGAGCTTTTAAAGTAGTACCATGCATCCTCAACCAGTACAATAATTTCTGAGATGTCTGCAGGTGCCAGGTAATGTGAAAAGGCCTTCTAATTAAAGTGTTTTAAATCACTGATTTGTTTCTGATTTGAACTCAGCTAATATAGGCAACTAATTTACAATATGTATTAGCAATATTCATTAGTCATTTGAAATGGCATTTGAAAACCCCTCCACAGATAATTATTTTCTACACAATCAAAGTTTAGAAAGCAAAGTAGATAAAGGCAATTTCTTTTTTTTAATTAAATATTTTATGCATTTTCCTGTGTCCATTCTTTTCCCATAACTTGTTTGCATCATAAAATCTTTCTGTCCACTGATTCCACTTATTGTACATGTTTTTGTGGCCCAAACGGTTCAGTTGCAACATCCATTTATGAGATTTTGGGAAGGGATTCCAAGTCACTGTTGCAACACTATCTTGCGTCTGAGACTGCCTGTTTAATTGACCGTTTCATGCTTTTTTCAGCTCATTGCTGAGGTTTCACAAATGATTTAGTTTGAATTACTTACCCCCCCAAAAAAATCTCATAAAACACTATGATGTGTGATGTCCCTTTCGAACAGGCAAGCAATACAGTGATCCCAAATCACTGCAGCAAAAGACTGAAGCAGTGAACTTCACATAACAGTGAAGATGATATTGGAGTTGCATTGTGTGGGATTGAATCGAGTTTAGGCTTTAACAATTTGAGAAAGATTTGAAGCACCCGGGATGTTGGAGTTTTGAGCATATCGCACAAACTGTGCATAAAGACTTATGAGGGGCAGTAAGTTCACATAGGACTTATGAGGGGCAGTAAGTTCACATAAGACTTATGAGGGCAGTAAGTTCACATAGGACTTATGAGGGGCAGTAAGTTCCCATAGGACTTAGGAGGGGCAGTAAGTTCACATAGGACTTAGGAGGGGCAGTAAGTTCACATAGGACGTAGGAGGGGCAGTAAGTTCACGGAGGACTTAAGAGGGGCAGTAAGTTCACAGAGGACTTATGAGGGGCAGTAAGTTCACATAGGACTTAGGAGAAGCAGTAAGTTCACAGAAGACTTATGAGGGAAGTAAGTTCACACAGGACTTATGAGGGGCAGTAAGTTCACATAGGAATTATGAGGGGCAGTAAGTTCACATAGGACTTATGAGGGGCAGTAAGTTCACATAGGACTTATGAGGGGCAGTAAGTTCACATAGGACTTATGAGGGGCAGTAAGTTCACATAGGACTTATGAGGGGCAGTAAGTTCACATAGGACTTATGAGGGGCAGTAAGTTCACATAGGACTTAGGAGGGAGGTATAAAGGTCCTCAAATCTCCTCACTAGCAAGTAAAAATTTAAATTTTATGGGGGAAACAATTTTGCTCTCTCCGTCTGCACAGCTAAGTTGGTTGTACATGTGTGATCAGGCTTCAATAGCCCATATACAGTACAAAAGGATGAACATCTGATATTTTCCCAATTTGCATAGCCATAGGTTAGTTGTTTTGGGGTGTATGGTACTACTTCACCCATTTATGCAAGTGTGGTCTATGTCTGTGATTTGGCGATGATGCATGTCTGAGTCAATAGTGGGGCCTTCGACATGTTGTGGCATGTCGTCGACTCTAAAAGTGTGTGTCATCAGGTCATTCCTGAGACATTAAGTCATCGACTCTACGCTGAACACAACTTTACCACAGGTACGCCCACTAAAAAAGTCTCACTATGACCTGAAACGCACTGTGAAAAAATTAAAAGGAAAGGCAAGTAGAGCCCCTAAGTATCAGGACACTGTCACATGTGACCAACATTCCATGCTCACTGGAAGATCTTTCACTTTCACTCTACGATAATCTCGTTATGATTCCCGAGCGACAAAACAACGTGTCAAACGGCAGAAATTAGCATGACGATACAAGTCATTATTTTCAAATATGGTTCAATTAAATCAATATACATCCTAATAGATGTTGCAGATGGTTTGTTCCTTTGTTTTTTAGAACAACTGGAAGGTTTTTACCGCACACAAATTAAATATAAAAAATCATCAGGGTCTATACAATAAAACATGAGCATTTTTATAGTATTATATGTTTAGAGGGGGAAAACAAGAAAAGTATTATATGTTTAGACGGGGAAACACCGATATAAGTTGCGAATGGATCTATGTTTTGGCTGCAATAACAGATGACTCAACCATGTCGGGAAGTCGACCCCAACAGAGCCAAGCGAGACCCGCGGCTCCAAGCTACAGCTGTTTAGTGCCGCCTGGTAGAAACAGCAGCGAGTCACGTTAATGAACCCAAGCATTTTTTCTAAATCTTTTGACGGTACGGTACTTAGAAAACCGTCTGCTACTAGCACTGCCAAGGACAGATGGCATGGACGAATGGAGAAATAAGTAAGCAACTATAGTGTCATTCTGCTGACTCACCTCATTCGGCAGCACTTGATGTGGTGTGGAAGAAAGTATGTCCGAACCACAAGACATTTAGAAACCTCAACATCTTCTGTACTCTAATGCATAGTTAGAAAATGTCTCTATGGCTAACATTCAGTTTGTCTTACAGTAGGTATTTACAGTAGGATTTAAATAAGAAAAAAATAAATTCTAAAAAACAACACCATTAAGCTATTAGTTATGGACAATACCTCATTATTAGTGACAGTATGCTATTTCTGTAGTGTTCTTCATTTTCATAAAACAAGACTTAATCGTCTAAATGTACGATTATTGTCAATATGAATGTATACGAGCATTAGACAAAACGTGTACAATTTCAATGAAAGCGCGCTTCCCGCTACAGTCAAAAAAGGGATCCCAGGATTTCTCTCTGGAGGAAACTCGCCATATGTGGTCATATACGTCATCCAAACGTGACCCGCAGAAAACGGACGACACCATTTTGAGTGAATTTGGAGGGGTGTAAGAAAAACATGGTATCGATTTGGTCCTTAATAATTGCACTATAATTCTATACGTTTTAGTAAAACTTCAGTGAGATATTAAAATAATGATTACTTAGAATAATTAGAAAATTGGGTAACATATAAGTACAGGGATTTCTTTAGCAGTTTTATTTTCCCCTTTCAAACTGCATATTTTTGGATCCTAACAACTAACTTCCCGCAATAAGGTGGGTGTGCCCTAGGTTTGAATAGTGAACGTGTTACTTTAACCGAACACTATTGGCGTGCTCTTCAGTGAACTAGCCTGGATTACATCGTACACATCGCGAATCGGGATCGCAGTTTACAATAAAGAAAAGATGTACCGAAGCTTTGGAAGGGGAAACTCTACGTTCTCCAACAGCGAGTCCGGACCACCTCACTCCGGATCGAGCAATGTCTCCCAGAGCACCAGTACCAGCACCGCACCGACTCCACAAGATCAGGTAAATGCACCTGTCATTGGTTGATGGACATCAGTAAATGTGGCGAATGATCATTCTGGTTTTAAATGTTCTCTTCAGGATTGGTAATATTGTTATCCTATACTTTGCTTTATGTAGTAAAAAGTAGGTATTGGAAAAATCCGTGATGGATTTGTAATGTAGGCTACTTTAGTGTGATGGTTTTCTAGCCTTTTTGCTGCCAATTTCTTTTTTGTATTACTTGTAAACTGGTAATTTTATATTATTACTATATTGTTGCTATTTAATATTGTTTGATTGTGGCCTTGAATTAATTTTGTATTGAATTCATACACATGTATTTTTATCTATTCCATTTCATCTTTATTACTTTATTCTGTCATATTTCGTCACATGGCTAAGACAGTAAATTATCAGCGATGTCAATCAATCTAATTCAAATACCTTTTTTCTTTCCTTTCCTTCAGAAGTTTAATGTGGCAGAAAGCAGCCAGTTTGTCCCCAGTTTGAATGCCATTACCTCCAACCAAGACCTTCAGTGGATGGTCCAGCCTTCCCTGATGGGTCCTCCTGGCCCCTCACAGCATCCACGACCTCCGTACGCACATGCCGTAGGACTGAGGTCCTTTAACCCCTCACCTTCCCAGCCGCACCACTACAGACCTGGGGTCATAAGAGCCGCAGGGAGTTCTGGGATTACAACCCGACGCAGGAACGACGAACATGTAAGAACATACGTGGTCTCATGCCTACAGAGTGTAAAACTCTTATTTCGAGGAAAGTCAGAGCATTGATACGTTTTGTTCCCAAATGTGCTTGGATATGTGACCAAAATGTAGATAAACATGTCTTGTCACAGTGAACGTTTGGATTTTGAAGAGTTTCACTAGTTATTTTCACTGACAGACACCTGCAGTTGCACGACTCATGGGACTGAGTGTGGTGTGCCTGAGGTGTGGAGACGGCTGAGTCAGTGTGCCAGCAGTGTGTAATATCCTGTAGCGTGTGAACTGCACGTCTCTCATGGCAGATATTTATTCACACGCCCTTACGGATCTGATGGGATCAAAAGTAAATTTCAGAGACACCCGTAACTGATTGCTTTCTTTCAAGTGAGATGGTTTTTCAGGAACATCAGTTTAAGTGGAGGAATGGGCAGCCAGATGTCTGTTTTTGGGCCCGCTGTTTGGAACAGTTATGTACAATGACTAACTTGATCATTGTTTGACATACACCTTTCACTGGATATGTGACATATCACATGGGCGAAGGACTAAAGATTGGAGTGTTTTTATGTAATCTTTCTGAATTCGATACACTACATTCAAGCCAATTCATAGAAAGTAAGACTGTTGAGTAAGTATCCAATTGCCAAATATTAGGTTTCGTTTTCTTTGAGAGTAGACAATTTTCATATGTTTTGGTTATAACTTACTAGAATGTGTAGCTGAGTCAGAAAGGGAAAGAGGAAGCCAGAAATACCTTCCCCAATTTGGAAATTTCGGCTTCAATGGAAAGGCAACACCATTAAGAACGTAACTGACCATATGACCAGGGAAAACTATATTAATTTAACTGCCATCTTTGGTTGAGTGGCTGAAATTTGACGGGACAGGAAATGGGCTATCATGTGACTCATCGGGGCAAGTCATATGACTCATACCTGTGTCACAAGGGGGGGGTCGGGGGTGACTCATCCAAGTACAATACTGGATTCAGGCAAAGAAATGTACAAAATGTTAAATTAAATTGAAGGGTGTGACCCATGTTACGAAAGTCCATAAAAAAAAAAAAAAGTTTGAATGTAGTGACTAACCACAAACACATGGTGGTAGTATTTCATCACCCTAAACGCTTCTTTACTGTCATCTGTCACTGCCTCATCAATGCCTTCCTGTCACAGTTGTCCCCTGAGGAGCTGGAGAGACGCAGGATAAGGAGGGAACGGAACAAACAGGCAGCTGCAAAGTGTCGCAACCGTCGACGCGAACTGACTGACACGCTGCAAATTGTGAGTGGGATCTTTATTCTGGATGGCAATTAAAATGCATTTACCTCTGGGGAGTCATGTGACTCTCAGGCACACCACTTTGATGTTTCCACTGCTTTCTCTGACAATTTGAAAAATTCAGAATGACATTGGAACCCCTAACCCTTTTCTACTTTCTATTGTCTTAGGAGACAGACGAGTTGGAAGGTAAAAAGTCCCGTCTGCAGAAGGAGATTGCTGAACTACGGAAAGAGAAGGAGAAGCTACAGTTAGTCCTAGAGGCCCACCGGCCCATTTGCAAGGTCCAAGACTCTGACTCGGATTCTGACCAGAGCTCAGAGCTTCTCTTATTGGGAGGGATCAAGATTGAGCCTGAGCTTTCTGACCTACCAGGGCCCGTAACAAAGAGCCAATTAAAGGTAAAGATTGAGAAGCCCAAACCCAAAATTACCATCCCTGTTGGTCCTGTCAACTCTGCCATGCCTGCAGAGTCAGAGTCCCTACACACCCCGATTCTGTTCTCTACTCCAACTCTTACACCTTTCACGGCTAGTTTGGTATTCAATTATCCCTCCGGCTCCCTGGATTCCAGTTCCACTGCTTCGTCCCAGGTCCTACCGACTCCATCGTCTTCTCAAGTCTGTACAGCCCAGCAGTTTCGAAACACCCAGCCCTGTAGTATCGCCCATCGTCGCAGCAGCAGCAGTGGAGACCAATCAGACCACTCCTTAAATTCCCCCACCATCATTACACTGTGACCAGGATTCTGTGACCAGGATTCTGTGACCAGGATTCTGTGACCAGGATTCTGTGACCAGGATTCTGTGACCAGGGTTCTGTGACCAGGGTTCTGTGACCAGGGTTCTGTGACCGGGGTCCCGTAGTCGGAAAGGACTAAACGACAAAATGCCTACGGTTATGAAGAGAATGACGATTCTATCAGTCAGTTTCACTAAAGTAACAATATGCTAAAGCAGATGTTGCCTGTGACGTTTCCTGAGCCTCCCTGACACACTAAAGCTGAATCACTGACACAAAGAAAAAGCATGACTGTAATGCAAATGACTAGAATTATTGTATTAATACGCCATTTTCTTTTCTCTTATGTAGGTGACTTATAACAGTATACATTTGTTTTTATAAAATCCAAGGATGTAGAATTCAGCAATATGTGCAAACCGAAATACAAAAGCTTGTATTGTAAGAACTATATCCGTGTTTGCTAAAGGGTGTATATGAACTATGAAAACCATTACCTGTAACAGCTTGGTAGGCTAAAACATTGATATTAACACTCTGGTGTTGTTTGACCATATAGTTTTATATAAATCCTCTTATGTATGCTAGCTATCTTTATATAAACAGTACATACAAGAGTTTTCTTATTGTATCTTTCATACAGTATAATTTATTTGAATTATTGCAAAACGGCATTATTTAGGTCAAATGTTAAATAGAACTAAGGCAGGACCATAGAAAAGAGAATATATATTATATAGAATGTATTTATTGTTCAGAGTGTGCTGTGTTTTTCATACTGTCTGTTCACCAATGTGAGGGTCTAGTGGGCAGTGCCTTCATTTAGATGCGCTTATACAAATATGGACAATAAAGAGACTATAAACACTGAGTTATTGTGATGATAAACGTGTCTGTGTGTTTAAAATGTTGTTTTTTAACTGTAAAATATCACTCTCGAAGTGGTTCCTGCTTCCTGAACGGGGGTTTCATATTGTTCCTAGTCATTCTGAAGTCCTGTATCACTGACTCATACAGACAGACAAATAACAGATTAATTTCCAATGGGGTGAATAAGAAAGATGATGTGAAGGGAGAGAACCGGTTCACATTTGGGACATCTGGGTTTGATTGTATGGAAGGGCATGCTTTGGATGTTTCCTGGCAGAGGATAAAAGAGTAAAGGTAGAAAATGTATGGGGGGGTCCCTTAGTAGAGGAACCAATGAGCCACAGGAAAGATGATCAGAGGGGGAAACCACAAATGACTACTGGGCAAAATGTTAAACACCTCAATGGCTCACATGACTCACCTGATTTTACTAACAAAACGTATATATCTGGGACCACAGACTGGGAGTGAGCGACAGTAGTGTTTTAGATCCAATGACAGTCTGGAGTAGGGAGGTCTAAAACCCTGACCCTAATCCTCAATCCTGAACACAGGGTTCTCCCGTTGCTATATTTCCCACAAATGTAGTGAGTCACTCACTGACAAAAGGCCCAGAGAGCATATGATGGCACTGAAAAATGAGTGGGTAACAAAAAAGAGACCCTTGTGCTCCACTCTGTCAAAGGAGCTCTCTGTGTGAAAGCTTTACTGTCCTGTCCATTTTCCATTAGTGTGCAAAAAAAGGCCTGAAAAATAAAACTGATGAGTTTCCCTGATTGTGGGCTGTATGACACAGACAAGAACATCTATCAACTGCAGTCTGGGACAATTATGTGATGACAAACCGGTTTGAGGGACCAATCGGTCTCACACACAATGAAAGGTCACAACCACAAGATGTGTCTCAGCCAGTGTATTTAAAGCTCTTCAATGTACTGCGAGCAGCCCACCAATCACAGCCAACAAGAAAGCAAATCTTATCCAATCCATGAGCATGTTCTATATGGGTTAAACATGAATGTGTATTTGTTGGTAAAGTAATACTGACAGGTTAATGAAGAAAACGATGGGGTGTCTTTACAGAATTACAAGGAAACATGAGTTTATATTGGCATCCTGACTATTGGAATCCTACAGAAAATGTGAAGCAGTTGTCATTATTAGAGCAATTATAACAAATATAATAAAAAAGAATGTAATAAACAGCAAAACCAAAACACAAGTGTCTCGTCAAAATACAAGCAGCCAATCATCATATACAATCCAGTCCAGAGCTTCCAGTTTAATAACCCAACATTGCTGTATTTATACTTAAATGGCGCTAGATGCTGGTGCAAGACACAAACCAGCGGTGCCATTGTGTCGTCGTTCACTGTACAGCCTAAATTACTGTGGCACACAATGTATCTTGTGCAATTTCCGTGTAAAACTGAATGGCAGCCAAAACACTGTCAATAATACACACTTTTGTGTGTTTGTGATTTCTTACGCACTGCACTTCAATCCTGACCTGAGGGATAGAATGCATAATCTACATGACCTAAATGGTACTTAAAGATCTCTCACAAAAATTGTCACTCATTCTTCAAAAGGTTCAGTGCCTTTGGGTATTGTGTAGGCTACATTAGACTAGTATGCCTCAAATCTGGATTGAGATATGCGTCTACAAATATACATGGTTGTCCAGTGCAATGCAATATAAAATACTCCACATCCCGTACAGTCCAGTGCTTGTGATAACATTCTAACCTTACCTCTTTCCATCAACACCTGTTAGGCTTAACTACACTGCTCAAAAAATAAAGGGAACAAGTAATCATCACAGTATAACACCAAGTCAATTAAACTTCAGGGATATTAATCTGTCCCGTTAGGAAGCATATGCGATTGTGAATCAATGACACCTGTTTTGCTGCAAATGAAAGTGACAATAGCTGCACTTGAGAGGCAACATCAAGACAATGCCCAAAAAGGGAATGGTTTTGCAGGAGGTGGCCAGACAATTGCTCTCTACTTATCTTTCCTGACTGACTCTTCTCAAGTTTTGCATTTTGCTAGTGTCCTTGTCAGTACTGGTAGCATTAGGCAGCCCATTCAGGTTGCACAGGTAGTCCAGCTCCTCCAGGATGGCACATCCATACGTGCCGTCGCAAGAACATTTGCTGTGTCTCCCAGTACAGTCTCAAGAGTATAGAGGAGATACCAGGAGATGGGCCGTTTCACAAGGAGTGCTGGACAGGGCCATAGAAGGGCATCAACCCAGCAGCAGGACTAGTATTTTCTCCTTTGTGCGAGGAGGAACAGGAAGAGCACTGCCAGAGCCCCTTAAATGAGCTCCAGCAGGCTACTGGTGGGCATGTTTCTGACCAAACTGTCATTAACAGACTCCATGAGGGTGGCGTGAGGGCCTGGCGTCCTCTAGTGTGCTCACAGCTCAGCACTGTGCAGCTTAACTGGGATTCCCAGTGGGCCCTGTGTTCCTCCTGACACAGGACAAGGCCCCGCCTCATGTGGCCAGAGTGTGTAGGCAGGTCCTGGATGACAAAGTCGTTGATGTCATTGACTGGCCCTCACGTTCCCCAGACCTTAGTCAGACCGAGAACCTCTGGGACGTTACCTATATGTGTAGCCAAAGCAGCCAAGTAGCGCCACTGACTGTCCAGGAGCTCACTGATGCCCAAAACCAGGTCTTAGACGAGATCCCCAAAGGACATCATCCCAGACATTGTCGGGAGTGCATACAGGCACGTGGGGGCCATAAACACTACTGAGTCACATTATGAGTTAAATTGATTAAATTCATGCAAGCTAGAAAAGAGATTTATATTTTTTACTTTTATTTTCGGTGTTTCAGTTTGAATCCAGCTCTCAATCCGTAGGTGATTTTGGTTTCAGTAAATATTTTGATCTTTAATATATTTACTTAATTGAGACCCAATATGTGATTTGAATTTTCCCTTATTTTTGAGCAGTGTATATACAGTCTAGATCACTGAAAACAAAAAAACCTCCACACAAAAGATATCGGAAGTAAAACAAATTATAAATAATAATACAGTTGAGAAATATTATTTTATAATGCTTGATATCGTGTCTCCAGTGTCTCGGTTGGCCTGTCATACGTCTTTTTTTCTTCTTGAGTAGCCTTTTTCAAGTTTTAGTTAGGACAGCGACAGGCGCAGAAGGCACACCTGAATGGCTGCATTTCAAGAGATGCTTACGTGTTGTAATTTCTATCTTCTGAAATATAGGCTATCCCAACAATGTTTGTTCTGGATGCTGTAAACAATTCCATTCCTCTGTCAGCATGTTTCTTAATCCCAAATTAAAGTCTCTTTATCATGTTTCCCCTACAAATTAGTGAAAGTGTTCGTACCAGTCCCATTTTCAGTCATCCGGTGAACACACTAAGTGGAGCTGGTCCGGACTTCCAACACTCCCAGTGCTGGAACTTCCATCGCCCAGGTCTCGAGAAACCATGCACGGCATGCTGAGCTCTGTGGATCCCCCCGGACTGGAATCACTCCTGCTGACACACTCCTCCTCCAGGACTAGGCAGAGTTCTTTAAGGTCCAGATTCTCCTTTAACAATCCGTCTTGCATGCGCTCTAGATCGGACAGTTTTTTCAAGTAGCCGCCTAGATCCTCGCGCATCACTTTGGATGCGTGGTGGCCAAACAGCTGCCATTCCCGGGCTAGCTTTTTCACCTTTAGCCGGTCATCGTCAAGAAAACAGCACAAGTCGCGCAATTCTGTATTTTCTTCCTGGAGACGCTGGTTGATTGTTTTTAACTCCCTGATCTCGAGAAGGTGGCCCTGCAATTGTTTGTTTACTTCTTTTATCAGGCGCCCACGCTGGATAAGAGCGGAGATCTTTTCAGACTCCTCTTTACGCAGTCTACTCACAAGCTCTTCTTTAGAGCAGGCAAGCAAATCCTCGTCAGACATCTTTGACAACTCTCTGTTGTAGATCTCACTGTCACTCCCCATGGTGTGCCGACCGATTGCAAAGTAAACCTGAGAGAAAAAAGCGTTTCCTGACAACAGGCAGTTGAGGTCACAAGATAACTGTAGCCTTTACAATTCCCGGGCTGCTCAGAATGTGGCACGTACAGTACGTTTTTTTTTTTACCGCCGACCCGAAGTGTATTACTGCTTAATGCCTTTATTCCACTAGCGATGCAAAATGTTCCCCAGCAGCGGTTCTTTTACCTATCAAAATAGGCACTGCACGGCGTTTTTCTGCAAGTGCTATAAAATTCCCTGAACACAGTAAATGGCTATAAAACAATGTGTAATTTCAGTCCAATATCAATGCATCGTTCTAATATGTCAAACGGTAGAGGCCTTTTGGATGGGAGTGTGCAATTCTGTCCAGTTTTCCCTTTTCTTTAGATTTCTTGGTTACGGACAGCAAGGTGAGGTTTTCGTGCTTTTCAATCCTCTTTCTTTTTTTATTTTGTAGTCTCGCAATACCTACTATATCGGAAAACCTTGGATAGAGATATAATGACGTTCTTTAAATGATATCTCCATGTCCTTATAAAAAAATGACGTGCTCAATGGAAACGCCGTTAGTTCTGTCCGTGTAAAGGTTGTAGACTATTCCCTTGTAGATTTGTTCATGGTATAAAATCCTCTTTGATCACGCTAGAAACTGAAGCACTCACTTGAAATAAAATTTAAAAAACTCGAAGTTACCCCCAAAAATATGCATCCCGATTCCTGATGATTCTATTGCATTGGTTTGTGGAAGTGGAGGCTAACAATGTCCGCCTTCTTCCACTGTCACTTATCAAGCGGATGTCTCCTCGGGCTCGGTTTTTCTCATTGAATTTCTGAAAATGACGCCCATTTAAAAATATTGGGATTTTCCTTCATACGCTGTACACATAAAAATACAAAGAAACGAGCTGTAATTGTCTATGCAGGCTTGAAAAATGATAATAATAACGAAATGACTTAAACAATCAGGAGGATACAGACCACGTTTGCAGATTGTTCTCGATATGACATGGATACAAAAAATCTTGATATTAAGCTACACAATTACTGTAAAAAAACAACGATGTAATTCGTGAGCATTTATGATACTGGTTGTTCTAAGGGTTGTTGTAAAGGAGGATGCTGCAGGAATGCCCCCTTTTCCGAAACCCACTTCTCCCCCCTCCCTTTCCGTTTAGTCTTCCTGACTTTACGGTAAATGAATAGCGTTTCCAGCTAAATTACATGAGAATTTTTTTTTTATACTTTGTATCTAGTCTAGCCTGTATGAAATCCCAAACTCTGTCGATCGCCCTTGTGTTTCGAAATCTCTAGTGTTTTGTTTGTTTTATTAAGCAAATATAAATATATATATGCTGTCATAACCCTTCCCCCACCACTGGACAGACACACACATGCAGGATAACACACAACAATAAGTTCAGAAAGCCTACCACAGTTACAATAGACACCATTTCATGTACACAGATGGAAAGTGTGACGTAACGCTTTTCTCTGGTGAACAGAGGTATCCAGCCACATCCTTCCGCTCTCCGCTCAGGCTCCATTGTTTCAATGTGGCCACAACAATGTAGGGTGTTAACCAGAGCGCTGTGGCGTGTGTGTGTATTGGACCATTGTGAGATCAGCCAACTGGAGGGCTGGAACCGGGAGAAGGTTTTCTGGTGGGTTTGTAGCAGCGCGAGGTGTTGAACAAAGAAGACAGTTGACCGTGTTACTTTTTTCTTTTGTAATTTTAAGGACATGGGCAGATACGGTTAAAGAATGGGGGGGGGTTGGTGGGATTTGTTCAGATTAAATTTGACAGGGAAAAGCTTGCAGTCACTCACACAAACACATCATAGTACCTCTCTTTACCAATGGAGTTTACTATGGAGGAAAATACTGTTAATTATTTTTGTTGCATAATTTCATTGAATGTTTTTTGTAGTCCAGGAATACAAAAAAATATTATAGTGCATTAATAATTTTTGTAAGCTATCCTCCAACATGAACAGGCTCCGCCAACAGAATGCATACACAGATGAGCCAAAACATTATGACCACTCACAAGTGAAGTGAATATTCTTGCTCTTCTCCTAACAAAGGCACATGTCAAGGTCTGGGTAGATTAGATGGTAAGCGAACAATCACTTTTCGTAGTGAATGTGTTGGATGCAGGAGAAATGGACAGGAGCAAAGACCCAAGCAACTTTGACAGTCCCGTTTTCTTTTCCATCACATGGATGGCGGTGCACACTATTTACCCGGCAAAGTGATGGCACCAGGATGTTCTGTGACACGGCAAGCCAGAGGAGTGGGTGTGAAGCTCTGGGCTGCTAGGAAGCCCTGGGTCTGGACATTCATGTGGACGTCAGTTTGACACGTGTGGTTTGTTGCTTGGGTTTTCAGGCTGGGTGTTTCGTAAAAGCACTTTGTGACTACTGCTAATGTAAAAAGGGCTTTATAAATAAACTTGATTGATTGATATCATTAGTTGCAAGAAATCACAGGGAGAGAGCCCAGGGGAAACCGTTTTTTTCTGTGGGTGTATTATCTATTGGGGAAAAAACAGGTAGGGTGCTTTAAATGCCGGTGTGGTCTTCATCTCAAATGCACTCAGAGCATACATCAGAGCCAGTATATGAGTGCATTGCTGTTCCTTCACGCACTTACAACTTGTTCAATGCAAAGAAATTATTCAGATACCTATTCAATTATCTGCTAAATAAATAATGAACGGCTGGTGACTTATGCCTGCATTTAGTGATTAAAAAAAGACTAGGGTGTTTTGTAAAATCAACTGCTATATTTGTCATAATATTTTCTCTACTAATCATTTATTGCAAATATGCCGGGGCAAGAATAAATAATAATACTTGCAACCAAGTGAGGAATGAAGTGAGGAAGTTAATGGAAGAAGCTATTCATTTGGAGTGGGAGAAAGCGGCATTAGCAGCGGATGAGGAAGTTAAGGGATTTTAGGTTCTACTGAAGTTCAGTTTTCTTCTCTTGCTCAGCTTCCTGCAGTCCCAATAAGTAGTCACTTACCCACTGAGCAGGAGTGGAGACAAGGAAGAAGACTGTGAGTCATAGGATGTGGAAAGGGAGGGGGTTGGGTTGAAACGGCAGTATCAAGGCAATTCCAAGAAGAAGGATTAAGCAGATTGGATAGAATAAACGGGGAGCGACAAGTTTTCATGCCATTTCATGCCATTTAACCAGCTGAGTATTGATTGATTGGTTGGGTTTGAGGAGAGAGAAAGAAAGGAGACAAATGATCAAAAACCTAGTTTGCCTTGAAATCATTTGTTAGCATGTAGTAGCGCATCGCCTCCCTTTTGAGTGGGAATGGATTGCAGAAGGGTCAAAAGAGGAAATAAGTGTAAAGAAAGAAATGTGAAATGATTGCTGAGCCACCATCAGGAAATAAGCTTGTCAATGTGTGAAGCCTCCTTGTGAGAAGTCGCCAAGGGTACCTGGGGTGAAATAGATGACAACACTGTTACGATTGTGGGTCTTCCAGCAGTACAACCTCAAACACATATCATAAGCACTTAGGAATAGTTATAGAAATATACTAGATGGTTCTGAAATAGTCAGTGATGAGTCCAAATGTAAATACCACAGAAAACCTGTAGCAAGAGAGAAAATCAACATTTGGTCATAGGCTAAGGTTGCTTTTATCTTTGCCGACCAATCATTTTGGAACACACTGCACGATGACATGTTTGTATTCTGATTGTTGTTTAAAATACAGATTGTACGGCTCATGAATACAAATTGCACATGTTTAAACATGCTTTTTTAAAACTCGTCTAAGCACCTGATATTTTTTTAACTGTTATTATTGTCTGTGCGGTTTTGTGTGTTGTTATGCATCGTGCTGCTATCTAGACCTTGGAAAAGAGATGAACATCTCAATGAGATCTATAGAATAAATAGGAATGAGAATCATATAAGGATAATATCTTAGTTGCGTAATATCCTCGCCAGAGAAAACCTGTAAATATATTAAATGTTATATTTAGGTTTTAACTTTACACCTGAGAGCTAAATACACAGCAGTATATAAAAAAGTCCATACGCGTAAATCAATGTGCAAATAGTAAAATGAATACAAAATAAATGTATGTTTTTCTTTGTAGTAGCAAGTGGACGTCTCCAGGGGAAATGCAGGGGAAGCCTTGGTAAGCACTAAATGAGCTCAGACTGGAACAATCTTTCAAAACCTAACTAACAATTCCAAGTTGCAAACTCCAGCATTCTCCTAGAACTTAGACTTTGAGACATAAAGATAACTGGGGGGGGGGGGGGGGGGGGGGGGGGGGGG
>JACXGK010002645.1:8482-29546 GCA_016801125.1 Novumbra hubbsi | reverse complement strand
TGGATTTTTTGTATGAAATAATATTACACAAGTTCACTTGAAAGTCTTACGTAGATAATACCACTGACACAAATCTTTACACAAATTCAAACAAGATATCTCTTCAAATTGCTTTTGTTGTTAAGTGTCCAGAGTTGACTAGTCTACATCTTGTTTACAGTTTGGCGTTTTGTTTTCCTGCACTTTTTAGAATAAAGTTGCATTGGACATTTTTACAACATTGTTCAACTTATTTTTGATCAAATTGTCTTGCTTCTTAACCTTAGTACTGGATTTGTTTCTATGGACACCGGAATTGTCCTATACCCAGGTACACATTGTTTTGTTTTAAAAAAAAGCCAAAGTACATGCATACAATCTTTAATAAAAACAAGTATTTCCAAAAGCTTTGAGCTGCTTTACAAAAGTCCTCAGATGTTTAGGTTTCAATCCCAGTTATATCCCATAGTATTTACCCAATTGGGACTTACTGTCATAAAATTGCGTCTCAACCTTAGATCGTTTTGTCGCGCATTAACATCATGCCACGTGTGAATATTTAGCAAGACGATATTAGTTAAACTGACTGAGTTTACTTCCACCACAAATAGCATATATTAACTGTATGACCTTTGCCACTGGCCGTTTAAATATCTTACCAACCAGTCATACTTACTAGTATCCTTTTACATGGACTAGTAAGCCCGTGCTAGCGAAACTGGAAACGACTTTTACACTACCAAAGCTATTTCATGACATTGCACAAGAACGTTAATGTTTATTTGAAGTGAAGTGAATGGGATAATCAATATAGGTGACGACAACTTTTCGTCTAGTGAAAAGAACAGAACCATGGCAACCCCTCCTCTTTTACTGCGCAAGGGGTTGTGGTCTATATACCCCCCCCATCTTCTCGCATACTATATAGTATGCAAGTATGTGATTTGAGAGACACTCATGACTATTGGATTGGACTAGATTACTTTAAAGAGGACGCTGGCTCAATAATCCAACATCACGACGAATTACATCAACATGCACAATATTAGAATTTCTGTCCGAAATCTGAGATATGTAATGTTGTCTTGTGGTAATTTTATATCGATTTTTGTAATTGTGACATAACGACATTGGGAGAAAATATGCCGTTTCTATCTTCATCCAGGTTTTACAAGAGATTTTGTACGATTAGCTCAGCAACCGTATGACGCGATATGACTACAGAAACCGGATTGGTCGACCGCTCTTGCTGCGCGGAAGAGTAATACGTTTCTTCATTAATTGACCAATGAGAGTCATTCCTTCTCCTTTCTATACCATATCTTGCTGTATGCAAGCAAGTCTGTTGTTGACATGTCTATTCTGTCCTGAGTTTGAGAAAAGTGGCTTCGCTAAAGAATTTCCGACGATTGGCAATGTCTTCCGTAGTGGATATATTTCAGAGGAGCATATTCACCATTATGTTTGAGAAAAGGATATGTTGAGGCTATTTTTTTTAAGAATTACTTATCAGCTAGCTAGTTAGCCACGTTAGCTAACTAATTATTTGTCAACCTAGGTAAATAGCGTACACATTAGGAGTATAGAATATCGAAATTCCAGAAAGGGTAAATATATTCTTGTTCGTTCAGATAGTTTATGCAGTCAGTGTAAAGAGAAAAACTAACTGGTTAAACATTGACTTGTTATTGTAATAATGTGAAAAATAAAATAAAAACATCGAAACCTTTAACTCATATATGTCTCATGTCCTTTTAGATGTCGGTGGAACTTGACGTCTTCGTGGGTAACACCACCATTATGGACCAGGAAGTCTATCAATTCTGGCTAGATGGTTACACAGGTACGGGACACAACATTTACTATTTCACACACACACAAGAAACCCTGTCATCGATGACAGATAACTGATGTCCTAAGCCATGAGTCCTGTTTTCTTTCTGTCCCATCTGAAGTGAGTGATGCTGTGAAGGTTCGCATGGAGGGAGGGGTACTGGAAGAGTGTGAGGCGAGTGCGGAGGTTCTCTACAGTGACACCATGGACCAGTACAGAACCTTCCAGATGTGCGAGAGGCTCCTCCACAGCCCTGCTAAACTGGCCAATCAGTTGCTCTTCCAGATCCCGCCTCAACGTCAGGCCATGCTCATAGAAAGGTGCCCCTCCAAGTCCTGTAGCGTCTCTTTACTTCTTCCTCTGCCTCATACGTCACTTAGTCAAATCTGTGTGCTGATCTTTTCTTGTGTGTCTTTCTGTGAGAAGGTACTATGAATTTGATGGGGTGTTCGTTCGAGAGGTCCTTGGGAAGAAACTCTCAAAGGGGACCAAAAAAGACCTGGATGATGTGAGCGCAAAGACTGGCGTCACCTTGAAGAGCTGCAGACGTCAGGTAGGCAAAATCTCAGAGGGACCCGTTTACAATGACTGGATCTCAGACTTGCAAAATAAGGAAGATGCTCCATTCTGGACAGAATCTGTGATCTGCAGAGATCCAGATATTGCAATTCTAAGACCTAATTATTTTGTACAGTGGAGGAAAAAAATATTTTAATCCTCTGCTAATTTTGTTTGTTTTCCCACTGAAAAAGAAATTATCAGTCTATAATTTAATTGTAGGTTGATTTGAACAGTGAGAGACAGAATAACAACAAAACAATCCAGAAAAATTCATTTCAAATAAGTTATACATTAATTTGCATTTTACTCAGCAAGATTTCTAGTTCCCATGTGTCTTTTATACAGGTAACAAGCTGAGATACAGAGCACTCTCTTAAAGGGAGTGCACCTAATCGTAGCTTGTTACCTGTATAAAAGACACCTGTCCACAGAAGCAATCAATCAATCAGATTCCAAACTCTCCCCCATGGCCAAGACCAAAGCGCTGTCAAAGGGTGTCAGGGACAAGATTGTAGACCTACACAAGGCTGTAATGGCCTACAAGACCATCAACAGGCAGCTTGGTGAGAAGTTTACAACAGTTATTCGCAAATGGAAGCAGCACAAAATAACTGTCAATCTTCCTCAGTCTGGGGCTCCATGCAAGATCTCACCTCGTGGAGTTTCAGTGATCATGAGAACGGTGAGGAATCAGCCCAGAACTACACGGGAGGATCTTGTCAATTATCTAAAGGGAGCTGGGACCATAGTCACTAAGAAAACAATTGGTAACACACTACACCGTGAATAACTGAAATCCTGCAGGTCCCCCTGCTCAAGAAAGCATATGTACAGTCCCGGCTGAAGTTTGCCAATGAACTTCTGAATGGTTCAGAGGAGAACTGGTTGAAATTGTTGTGGTCAGATGAGATCAAAATTGAGCTCTTTGGCATCAACTCAACTCGTCATGTTTGGGAGAGGAGGAATGTTGCCTATGACCCAAAGAACACCATCCCCACTGTCAAACATGTAGGTGGAAACATTATGCTTTGGGGGTGTTTTTCTGCAAAGGGAACAGGACAACTTCACTGCATCAAAGGGACGACGGATGGGGCCATGTAACATCAAATTTTGGTTGAGAACCTCCTTCCCTCAGCAAGGGCATGGAAAATTGATCGTGGATGGGTATTCCAGCATGACAGTGACCCAAAATACACAGCCAAGGGAACAAAGGAGTGGCTCATTAAGGTCCTGGAGTGGCCTAGCCAGTCCTTAGACCTTAATCCCATAGAAAATGTGGAGGGAGCTGAAGGTTCGAGTTGCCAAACGTCAGCCTCAAAACCTTAATGACTTGGAAAGAATCTGCAGAGGAGTGGGACAGAATCCCTCCTGAGATGTGTGCAAACCTGGTGGCCAACTACAAGAAACATCTGACCTCTGTGATTGCCAGCAAAGGTTTGGCCACCAAGTACTAAGTCATGTTTTGCAATGAGGTCAAATACTTATTTCACAAAGTGAAATGCAAATCAATGTACAACTTATTTAAAATGCGTTTTTCTGGATATGTTTGTTGTTATTCTGTCTCTCACTGTTCAAATAAACCTACCATTAAAATTATAGAGTGATAATTATTTTGTCAGTGGGCAAACAAAATCAGCAGGGTATCAAAAAAAAAAAATTCTCCACAGTACATGCAAGATTTTTAAACGGGCTCCCTTTCTTCTCCTAGTTTGATAACTTTAAGCGCGTGTTTAAAGTTGTGGAGGAACTTAAGGGACCCTTGGTGGAGAACATTCGTCAGCACTTCCTCCTCTCTGACCAGCTTGCCAGGTAGAAGGAGAACCTAGTGCAACTTGTATCAATTTCACATAGTCCCGTTTCATATATATTTTTTTACTTTTAGTTCCATGAAACTCCTTTGTCTTTTTCCTAGGAATTACGCTGCCATAGTTTTTTTTGCAAACAATCGCTTTGAGACAGGAAAGAAGAAGCTGCACTACCTCACCTTTCAGGACTTTGCCTTTTGTGCCGGGCAGCTGATTAGCTACTGGACTGTGGGAGCAGTGGGTGAGTCTGTAATCTATTGATACATAAACAAATTGTTTAAACCTCTAATGGTTTCTAGTGTAACAGTATCATATATGTCATCTAGTGTGACAGTATTAGGTATGTAATCTAGTGTAACAGCATCAGATATGTCATCTAGTGTGACAGTATTAGGCATGTAATCTAGTGTAACAGTAACAGATACAGTGGGGCAAAAAAGTATTTAGTCAGCCACCAATTGTGCAAGTTCTCCCACTGAAAAAGATGAGAGGCTTGTAATTTTCATCATATGTACACTTCAACTATGGCAGACAAAATGAGATTTTTTTTTTTTAATGAATTTAATTGCAAATTATGGTGGAAAATAAGTATTTGGTCAATAACAATACTTTGTTGTATACCCTTTGTTGGCAGTGACAGAGGTCAAACGTTTTCTGTAAGTTTTCACAAGGTTGTCACACACTGTTGCTGGTATTTTGGCCCATTCCTCCATGCAGAGGACTTTCAACTCCCTCCAAAGATTTTCTATGGGGTTGAGATCTGGAGACTGGCTAGGCCACTCCAGGACCCTGAAATGCTTCTTACCAAGCCACTCCTTCGTTGCCCGGGCAGTGTGTTTGGTATCTTTGTCATGCTGAAAGACCCAGCCACATTTCATCTTCAATGCCCTAACTGACGGAAGGAGGTTTTCACTCAAAATCTCACGATACATGGCCCCATTCATTCTGTCCTTTACACAGATCAGTCGTCCTGGTCCCTTTGCAGAAAAACAGCCTAAAGCATGATGTTTCCACCCCCATGCTTCACAGTAGGTATGGTGTTCTTTGGATGCAACTCAGCATTCTTTGTCCTCCAAACACGAAGAGTTAAGTTTTTACCAAAAAGTTCTATTTTGGTTTCATCTGACCATGTGATATTCTCCCAATCTTCTTCTGGATCATCAAAATGCTCTCTAGCGAACTTCAGACAGGCCTGGACATGTACTGGCTTAAGCAGGGGGACACATCTGGCACTGCAGGATTTGAGTCCCTGGCGGCGTAGTGTGTTACTGATGGTAGGCTTTGTTACCTGGTCCCAGCTCTCTGCAGGTCATTCACTAGGTCCCCCCCCGTGTGGTTCTGGGAATTTTGCTCACCGTTCTTGTGATCATTTTGACCCCACGGGGTGAGATCTTGCGTGGAGCCCCAGATCGAGGGAGATTATCAGTGGTCTTGTATGTCTTCCATTTCCTAATAATTGCTCCCACAGTTGATTTCTTCACACCAAGCTGCTTACCTATTGCAGAGTCAGTCTTCCCAGCCTGGTGCAGGTCTACAATTTTGTTTCTGGTGTCCTTTGACCGCTCTTTGGTTTTGGCCATAGTGGAGTTTGGAGTGTGACTATTTGAGGTTGTGGACAGGTGTCTTTTATACTGATAACAAGTTCAAACAGGTGCCATTAATACAGGTAACGAGTGGAGGACAGAGGAGCCTCTTAAAGGGGAAGTTAGAGGTCTGTGAAAGCCAGAAATCTTGCTTGTTTGTAGGTGAACAAATACTTATTTTCCACCATAAGTGTACAATGTGATTTTCTGGATTTTCTTCTCTCATTTGTCTCACATAGTTCAAGTGTACCTGTGATGAAAATTACAGGCCTCTCTCATCTTTTTCAGTGGGAGAACTTGCACAATTGGTGGCTGACTAAATACTTTTTTGCCCCACTATATGTCATCTAGTGTGACAGTATTAGGTATGTAATCTAGTGTAACAGTATCCGATAAGTCATCTAGTGTGACACTATTAGGTGTGTAACAGTTTCAGATATTTGAAGTAGTTTGTTTTCTTAGATAACATGGTGGAAGACATGGATGTGGATCTGGAGAAGCAGTTTTTACAAGATCTAAAAGAACTAAAGATTTTAATAACTGACAAGGATCTCCTGGATCAGCACAAGAGGTAGGAGAGTGGAATATTTGTTAATGATTGATTTGTTATTTATACATTTATGTTTATATTGTGGATTTATTTCTTAAAACGTTTTCAAATTGCTGTCAATGTCATGTACTAGTATTTGGTTCCTTCGGTAATATGTGTATTTTGGGTTTGTTTTAATATCTTGAATTACAATATTTCTGTAATCATCCTTTTTTCCCTGTTCATCTCGTTCCCCATTCTAGTCTGGTGTGTACAGCTCTACGGGGAAAGACCAAAGTGTTTAATGAGATGGAAGCCAACTTCAAGGTGATCCCACGTGCTAGTGTTAAGAGACAAACGACCGCCGCAACCTCTGTCTGTTGTCTTTTGTTAACTGCTTATGTTTTATAGTTATTCATAATATTTCCAAGTTAATCTCTTGTGTTTAGTATTTGGTCACATCGTTTGTATGCAATAACTGTTAGAAAACTGTGCCCATTGACCTAACCTGATGATTGCTATGTTTTATGTTTTGAGTATTATGACTTAACTGGATAAAAAAAATTGTTCACTGTCCCAATAATTACAGAGGGCACCGTTTATCATTTTGCAAGTCAAACAGTCCACTTGAGTTACATAAACAATTTCTCTACTTTTATCTGTAGAATCTCTCCAGAGGTCTTGTCAACATTGCCGTCAAACTAACCAATACAAAAGATGTCAGAGATTTCTTCATTGATCTCGTAGAAAAGGTATGTTTATAAATAAGCAATGGCACATTATGGCCCTGTAATATTTACGATGGTGATGAGGTGAAAATGTGATTTCTCTTCTTGCAATCGCATCCAAGCCAATCCTTCTTTATGAAATCCACTTCATGATCCGACTGTCTGTTTCCGAAAGCCACTTGTAGCTTGTGAATGGCCCACCACAGGAGCACTATTCTGAGAATGAAGAATTCATTCCAGTATGCTGGCTCTCATTTCGTGTTGACATTACATGTAGTCCAAATGTAGTCAGTGCCAAACCAGCAACTCTGCCATTTGACCGGCTTCCAAACCCGAGGTTGGACAACTAGTCAAGTGTTGGATGTTGGTCAACAGCTCTCGTTCCAGTGTGGGTGTACAGCGAGGGAGTTGAGGCTCCTCCAAACCCAGATTATACGTCTACAGTGATCTTACAGGAGATCCTGATGTTTTAGAAGAGATCCTGCAAAAGTCTTAGAGGAGATCTTACAGGAGATCCTGATGTTTTAGAAGAGATCCTGCAAAAGTCTTAGAGGAGATCCTGCCGTAATCTTAGAGGAGATCCAGCCGTAGTTCTAGAGGAGATCCTGCTGTAGACCTAGAGGAGATCCAGCCGTTATTTTATAGGGGATTCTGCCCGAGCATTAGAAGAGATCCTGTCATAATCTTAGAGGAGATCCTGCAGTGGTCCTAGTGGAGATCTAGCCGTTATCTTATAGGGGATTCTGCCGTAATAATCTCTTAGGGGAGATCCTGCCATAATAATGTCATCCGTATTACAAAATAAGGTGATTGTCCCATTCCATTACCTTCTTAAGCTGGTTATTATTTTAAAACAAGTTCTTTATACTCGGCTGATGTAAACGTGCCATTCTGGTTGTCTTGTAGGCCACTGGCTTCAAATACGAGTCATTAACTTTTGTGGTTGCTTCATCTCTGTTAGGTCAGTGGGCGTCTGACCAAATAACAGGTGGTGCTGTGTCAGCCATGGCTCCACCTGTTTGATTTTTAATTGTAGGAAGTGTTTAGTAAAATAGTCAACAGTGGCTCATAAAGTCTCTCTCTCTCTACTCTTTCCATTCTCTTCTCTCTCCATTCTCTCCTCTCTCCCAGTTTATTGAGCCGTGTCGGTCGGACAAATGGGCGTCAGGAGATATGAGGCTCTTCCTCACTCACTACACTAACTCCGCCCACATACTCGACCCGTTCAAGTAAGTATGGCATTCATGAAGGCCAGGCATGGCACAGACTTAAGCTACCGAGCGTGTGCGTGCTTAATATACCGTGTGTGTTGTCCCAGTGGTCGCCAGCAGGTGTCGCTGTGTCTCGCTTCATGTTCCTTAAACTGTAGTTACCTTGTTTCTCACACAGCCGCTCTGGAATGTAGTTAACGGTTTGCATAACCCCGAACCACAACACACTCGACAAAGGCATATTCATTGGACCGCCGTGTTAAGACACAGCCCACTCATTAAACTGAGTGAACGAATATCATTCCATATTGTGATACTTGGCCAGCTCCAATGGAAATCTAATGTCCTTCTCTCTCCCTCCCAGACACCAGGCATTGTGGGACAGGTACATGGGTGTCATCAAAAGCTGCATCCTCAAAATGTACCATGACTGAGTTGCATCTGGACCAGCTACTCTGTCCTCTTCATTAGTCACATCTCCTCTCTGAGATCTCTCTGTAAATCCTAAACGTGTCCTTTAATACCCAGCTCCGTATTTCTCTTTACCTCATGTATTTCTGCTGTTTTTAGTTCCGGCTGGGTCTCCATCTCTGTTCCGACACGTTTCACAATGTAGTCACATCATTTGTGTTGTAAATAAACTTTGCCTCATTCATACAGATGGTGTCTTTTTGCTGACTGTATTGTGTGTGTGTGTTTGGGTGTACATTGTGAGTGCATATATACAATATATTAGAAATATACTTCAATAACAGCAAAATGCGGTAGGCCCTATTTTCCAATAGAACATTCTAGCAGTCTTAGCATGCCAGAGGAAGTGTTTGGAACATCCTAGATTTCCAGCTGGGATGATGAGTAACAGCTAATATTTGGAATCCATCCGTATACCCTGGGGGGTTGCCACTAGGGGCTGAGCTGGATACAATGGGGTGGTCTGCAGTCTGTCCGGGCTGGGGGTGTTTGTGATTTCAGACCCTGATGCCTCTGCTTGTGGTTACAGCTGTCAGCCCCCAAACCCACCATGACTGTAACAACTGGGTTGTGTCCGCTAGCAGCCCGTATTCGCTAGCAGCCCGTGTCCGCTAGGAGCCCGTGTCCGCTGGCAGCCCGTGTCCGCTGGCAGCCCGTGTCCGCTGGCAGCCCGTGTCCGCTGGGAGCCCGTGTCCGCTGGGAGCCCGTGTCCGCTGGGAGCCCGTGTCCGCTGGGAGCCCGTGTCCGCTGGGAGCCCGTGTCCGCTGGGAGCCCGTGTCCGCTGGGACCCCGTGTCCGCTAGCAGCCCGTGTCCGCTAGCAGCCCGTGTCCGCTTGGAGCCCGTGTCCGTTAGGAGTCTGTGTCCGGTCTTGTTTCCGTTAGGAGTTTTTGTCCGTTAGGAAAATGTCTCCGTTAGGAGCTTGTTTCTGTTAGGAGTTTGTCATAGTATGGTAGTTCTGTAGTTAAAAAAAAGAGAGAAATGCTCATTACTTTAGGGTGACTTTTTCCTTGCTTCTATATATAAACATGTCCGTCTGTATATCATCCTGAAAGGACTTCTAGTTTAAATATTTACCGGTAGTTAGGAAAGCTAACTACTTTTCCAAGAAGGATTGTGTTTCTCTCTTTGCTCTCCTTTGCTAAAACCTTTGTCCACATTCCTCCCAACTTCTCTCCCAAGCTATAAATATCTGTCTGAGATTGGACGTGAGTGAGGGAAACTTTACAGAAGAAAGAAAAGATAGGGGAGGTCAGGATGGATGGACGGGCGGTGGATAGGGGGCGTGTTGGGGAGCTGTGGGGGGTGATTTTAAATGAAACCAGGTGCGTTGTGTGACCAGCGAGGGGGGGGGCACAGGGGGAGGGGGGAGTTTGTGTGGATCTATGCTAGTGGTTGTTCCGCCTGCGACTTGGACAGATTCGGAATTTGGGCCGCAGACCAGGAATTTGCATCCTGGGGGGGTCAGGGAGGGGGTAGGAGGGTGGAGGGTGGCAGTGCAGGGGGCCGGGGGGGTAGGGGGGGGAGAAATGGGCTGTCCTTTCTTCCTCCCTCCTCTCCTCTTCTCTTCCTCCCATGCAAGCATTCAGCTGCTCCGGCTGTTGCTCTCCACACTCTCTCAGGCCCACGCAGGAGCAGGACACACGGAGGAACCGCTAGACTCTCCACACCCGCGGCGCCCCAGGGACCACCTCTGCCAGGGGACCACGCCAAACACAGAGTGACGGACTCACATTTGGGACCCGGAGATTACAGGAAGGAGGTGATCCTGAGGAGTACAGGAAGAGGATCCCTGAAGATTACAGGAAGAGGATCCCTGAAGATTACAGGAAGGTGATTTGCGCAATGAAGGAAGACTAGTCTGTGAGTGAATTAGCCAGTTTCACAATGACTGTGTGTGCCTGGGTTTGATCGGGAGGATGTATGCGTGTCTGTGATTGTCTGAGGTAGAGAGGCTGACTGAGAGTATTATGTATTTTACCCTCCTCCTGCTCCCAGTACCGGTGCTACGCGCCTCAGCTTTCCTCTCAAACTCCACGGCTACAGATGGATCCTCCCTGTAGCTGAGGTGGCAAGGCCTGTGTGTGTGTGTGTGTGTGTGTGAGAGAGATGGAGTGGAAGGAAGGGCGGGTGGCCACTGGGAGTGATGTGTCAGAGGTGTACTTATGGAAATGTATTGCAAAACTGTTTCTTAAGTATTTTGTGTCACAAAATATATCCCCCACCAAACTCACGGACAAGCCTTCAGGACGGGGGGGGGGGTGTTGTGGGTTACACACTGACTTCAGTGTCTGGAGGAGCTGACATACACACATCACCACATGGCCACAACGTGGTCCAATCAACTTGATATTTAATACCAGACAGGTGCTTCCCAACACATAACACAATGTAGGTTGACACATTCATAAACACACACACAGAGAACTTTACTTACTAACCCTAACTTCAATGGTTATTGCCCTTAAAAAAGTTTACTAATCCTAACCCTGAATCCTAAATGTATTCGCCAGACATAAATCTGCTTTAATAGGCCTAAAGTAGTATGGCCAGTCTTACTGGAGGGATTCAGGGCTCTCTCGGACGGTTGCACCCCAGAGGACTGAATCTGTCCTATGACCCTGTGTTCCTCACCTGATTTACAGATATAGGACCTTTCTTTGTACCACTTCTCTCCGGCAGTCAAATAATCCCACGCCAATGGGAAATGTGAATTATTATGAGGTTTTTAATTAATGGACGTGTTTATCTGTCTGACATGTGTGGGTGACATCACCACAAACCACGTTGACCATGACAGTAAACTGAGGTTGGTGCTGAACAAGTTATTTTAGGTTGGAGGGAAAGTGGCTTGGGTTTGCCTTGTCACACAGTGTCACGCAACTAATAGTGCTGTGTTGGGCAACTGCATGTAGTGCTGTGAAAGAGCCTCAGTGGATATCAGGAAATTGGAAGAAAAGGCATTTGGCCTTACTGCTGAAATGTGTCTCGTATGGCCCAACCAGGCTCACTATGCCTGGTTGACATTAACTGCCCCCTTCATCATCCACCAGCAGACTAATTGCCCCTTCATCATCCACCAGCAGATTAATTGCCCCTTCATCATCCACCAGCAGACTAACTGCCCCTTCATCATCCACCAGCAGACTAACTGCCCGTTTCATCATCCACCAGACTAACTGATCAGTCCTGATGGGACAACTGACCCACAGGAACTGTTTTGTTAATAGGTTAACCCTAACTCTGCATCAGGGGTGTTTAGTCTTCAGGAGGTCAGGACAGGGTTATACCCGTCTTAAAAAAACATTACAGGTACAATTCCCATCTTAGCAGCAGTCAAGGAAGTGACATTGTTTTTCACCCACATTTCACCGGAATAGCTGCATTTGGATAGAACTGCGGTTGACCCGTAGATTATCTGGGGTGACCAACCCCCCCCCCCCCCTGCGGTGTGGCTGCAGCTGTCCTCCATGAACCATGTGGGGCTTTCCTAGAGCCTGGCGCTGTGGGAGGCACCCGGATACCCGGGCATCCCCGCTAGGAACTGCTGCCCACATCCTTACCACACCACCGGCATTCTGGAGCTCTGACTGGCCGGCACTTGGTGTCCACTGGGCAGAACCTGCCCACACCTTCTTGCTCCTACGGTCCGGGTCGGACCCAAAGACCGGACTCTGTACTGGCTGTCCTTCTTGTTGTGGAGTGGTTTCCTGTGCCGAGGCGGACTGGGACGTTTCCGGTGCTGTGTTCCTCTGGATCAGAGGGGATGATGAACACAGCTTGTAGAGGTCCGCGTGATACCTGAGAACAAAGAGGTTTAGGATCTCAACTTTCGCCAGTTTTCGAGAGCAGGAAAAGCATCCAGTAAAATTGGCAAATGTTAATTATTTGGATAATAATGGGTGGACAATATTGCACAATTTTGTTTTTGTAAGGAAAAAAAAAGGAAATCAAAAGTATTTTCTCCTTTCACCCTCAAATGAACTGATGTTTAACTGTCCTGTGTTACGGAAAAGTTGCTCTACAGCAGTGTGATCAAATGAAGCTCTAACGCCTGTACGTTCGAGGCGTCTGACAGTTATCCACTACGTGTTGCTCAGCACGCCGCTTCATGTTTGTTCCAGGGAATTAACAGAACAGTTCACCACACGGCCTCTGAGGTTAGCATGTGTGCCTTACCCTTGGTGAGGCACAGCCTGGGATGTTTCTGCATACACTGAGTGTGTGTGTTTGTGTATGGTACATACACACAAACACACACAAGAAAAGCAATGATTATGACTTTCCTCTATATATTTTGTTGGGACTGAAGGTTTTTAGCTTGAACTGCAGTTGCTCAGAAAGGTTTTATTATTGTTACATTTGGCCTGATTCTTATTTCATCAGGGGGAGGTGCAATTGAGGATGTGTCAGTCTAGGTACTGACACATACATACCGACTCACAGGTATTTCTTATTATTCCAATTATTTTCAGGGGGTTGGGGCATATTCGATGAACTTTACAAAAACAGTGCTGAATTGATAATTGATCATGGAGGACATACAGACAGACAGACAGGTACAGTTCATGGAGGACAGACAGCAAGATACAGTTCATGGAGGACTTAAAGACAGGTTCAGTTTATTGAGGACAAACAGACAGACAGGTACAGTTCATGTGAGGACAGACAGATTATTGACAGGTACAGTTTGTGAAGGTCAGACAGACTGGTACAGTTCAGGGAGGACAGACAGACTGGTACAGTTTGTGGAGGACAGACAGACAGGTACAGTTTGTGGAGGACAGACAGGTTGAGCCTTAGGGACAAAGCCTTTATCTGTTTGTTTCTTCAGCTCTTTCGGAGTACTTGGGTGAATTACAGACCAGCAGTGATGATGAATGAGCCCAGACTAAGAGAGAGACAATCATGGATTCTGCGGTACAGGCGCTGTGGCCCAGCTGCTGGGGTCTGGGAAACAGAAAGTAATGTCTTGAAATTGACAGAAAATACCCTGAGATTTATTGGCCACTACAGGCCTTGCTGTGTTTAGTGGTTCACCCTGGTGTACAGTACTAGAGGGCGTGTGTGTTGTGCATGCGTTCCCAGGTCTAGTGGGTCTGTCTGGGGGAACAGAGTGTTGCCTGTGGAACCCTAACGTGGGAGTATATCCGGGCTGTTGACTTTGTTATTTTCAGCTGATGGCCAGAGGACGTCATTATATTTACCTTCTCACAGCGGTGGACAACTTCCCTTCTGTCATGCTGGCAGGGATTCATGGGAAAGATTAGCAAATAGTTACTGAGGTCTGAGTGGACTCGCTCTGAACGGGACTTCAGGCGAGGTTAACGCGTCCACAGTGATCAAATATGTTTATGGACGGTATGAATTGAAACCTGTTGATTCTGTTGACTGAAGTCTTCTAAACACCTGCTAACAAGTCTTCGGGGTATAACTATCTCTCCTCTTTCTCTCACTTCTCCCTTGGTCCTTCTTCTCACCTCTCTCTCTCCCCCGATCTCCCCCAGATCCAACTCAGCAGTTCCGAGGCCACCAGAAGTCACCTGCTGATCCTGAACGTAGACGTCCTCACCTGGCGGACCAGCGTGTGTGTGTGTGTGTGTGTGTGTTTACGTGTGTCCCGTCCGCTAGTCAACAGTGTGTGAGTATGCGGGGCGTGTGTGTGTGGATCCTGTGTGTGCTCCTCCACAGTGCTATTTCACAGCCACCCACAGAAGGTGACACCTACACGGTGAGGACGAAGCCACGGCTCCCCACTTAATGTTCATCCCGCCCCCCCCCGTCTTTCTGAAAACCCGTTGGACGAGAATGCCCGAGGTCCCTCCCTCCCAAAAAAAGCCCACTTGTTTTATCCTCCCCTTCCACTTGTTCTTTTAAGGGGAATCGGGGCACCAAATGGGTGATCAGGGGTGCGCAGAGGGGGGTGGTACCAGGAGGAGGGGAACATATGGCTCTGACCCCAGTGACTGATCCCCTTTTCCTGTTGACCTCCACTGTCCTCTTCTGCTCCTTGACCCCTGCCCTTTCTGTCCCCCTGACTACGACATGTGCAATCATTTCATAGCAACAGTGGAACCATGTAAAGCCTCCGACTGAATGGTCATGTTGACGGTACGACTCTCTCTCCTGGGTGTCTGTAGGAATGCACAGATGGGTATCAATGGGATCCGCTGACTCAGCACTGCAAAGGTAAAGGCTTGGCCACACTGCCTCACTCTCGCCGCCTCCTCCCCACCACCTCAACGCCTCAATCTCACTGCCTCACCTCCAATCGCCTCACCCTCGCTGCTCCACTGCCTCACCCTGTCTTCCGCCAGACATCAACGAGTGTGAGACCATCCCTGAGGCCTGTAAAGGAGAGATGAAGTGTTTCAACCACTATGGGGGGTACTTGTGCCTCCCCCGCTCCGCCTCTGTCATCCCAGCCCCTGACCCCCCCAGCCAGGTGGAGAACACCGTCCGGGAGCCATTTAACCCGTGTCCCCTGGGGTACGAGCCGCAGGGGAACAGCTGTGTGGGTGAGTACCTACTCAGGGTGTGTGCGGGTGAGAACTTACTCAGGGGGTGTGGGTGAATACCTACTCAGGGGGTGTGTAGATGAGTACCTACTCAGGGGGTGTGTGGGTGAGTACCTACTCAGGGGGTGTGTGGGTGAGTACCTACTCAGGGGGTGTGCTTTGGTGAGCACCTACTCAGGGGGTGTGTAGATGAGTACCTACTCGGGGTGTGTGGGTGAGTACTTACTCAGGGGGTGTGTAGATGAATACATACTCAGGGTGTGTGTGGGTGAGTACCTACTCAGGGGGTGTGTAGATGAGTACCTACTCAGGGGGTGTGTAGATGAGTACCTACTCTGGGTGTGTGGGTGAGTACATACTCAGGGGGTGTGTGTTGGTGAGCACCTACTCCGGGGGTGTGTGGTTGAGTATCTATTCAGGGGAGTGTGTGGGGGAGTACCTCCTCGGGGGTGTGTGGATGAATACCTACTCAGGGGGTGTGGGTGAGTACCTACTCAGGGGGTGTGGGTGAGTACCTACTCAGGGGGTGTGCGTTAGTGAGCACCTACTCACGGGGTGTGGGTGAGTAACTCCTCGGCTGGGTGAGGTGGGGGGGGGTCTGGATGACCGATGAGTAATGTGGGAACAGGTGGCTGCAGCAGGCGTGTGCGTTTGTGGGTGTGGTCGAGTGTGTGTGAATGTTCAGGGGTAGGGTGTCGTGTGTGTGTTTGTCCACGTAAGTAGATGGTGGAAATTGGTAGAGTGTGGAAATTTCACATGCGGACAGCTGCCCTTAGTTTTATGAGATGGAAATCTCCTTATCCTGTTGTTCTAGAGGTGGTGAGGGGGGGCAGGGGTTGTTCTCCTGTTGTTCACTATACCCTGTCACCCTATCCTCTCACCCTATCCTCTCACCTTATCCTCTCACCATCTCTTCTCACTATCTCTTCTCACCCTATCTTCTCACCATATCCTCTCACCATAACCTCTCACCATAACCTCTCACCATATCCTCTCACCATAACCTCTCACCATAACCTCTCACCATATCCTCTCACCATATCCTCTCACCATATCCTCTCACCATATCCTCTCACCATAACCCCTTCACCATATAGTGTGTCAATGTTCCCACGTTGCCCACAGACATCAATGAGTGTGAGAGAGATGAACATGACTGCCAGCCTAGCCAGCAGTGCATCAACACGCCGGGAACCTTCACCTGCCAGTGTCCAGATGGTTACCGCAAGGTTGGCACCGAGTGCATTGGTAAGATCCCTCCACCCCCTAAACCCTCCTGACGCAGCCTCATTGGTCCAACTATCAGCATGCTCTTAACGCCATGAAAGAAGTGTGATAATTCAGGGATGCGTCAAACATGAGAAATTTCTGGCGGTTCCGGTTAGGTCATCAACCGCTCAGACTGACTTTGGTGTTGTGATGAAACTTGTACAGAGTTGTTAGATCGGTGCAAAGTCTTTTGGATCTGTTCTGCCATAAGACTCCATCCTGGTCCTTGTCTCCCCCGGGTCTGGTTCTGATGCTGCCGTCGGCTCGGTGTGGTCAGACATCGACGAGTGCCGGTACCGCTACTGCCAGCATCGTTGTGTCAACGTTCCCGGCTCCTTTTCCTGTCAGTGTGAACCAGGCTTCCAATTGGCCGGCAACAACCGCTCCTGTATTGGTAAGGCGTGGTCAGAAATACACACACACACTCGTCACAGCGAGTCCCATTAGTGTGAGATGTACCGTCACAGTGAGTCCCATTAGTGTGAGATGTACCGTCACAGTGAGTCCCATTAGTGTGAGATGTACCGTCACAGTGAGTCCCATTAGTGTGAGATGTACCGTCACAGTGAGTCCCATTAGTGCGAGATGTACCGTCACAGTGAGTCCAATTAGTGTGAGATGTACCGTCACAGTGAGTCCCATTAGTGTGAGATGTACCGTCACAGTGAGTCCCACTATGTAGCCTAGCCTGTATTAAGAGCACTGACATGGTCCTTGGTGTCCCCCCCTGCCTCTCCAGATGTGAATGAGTGTGACATGGGGGCCCCCTGTCAGCAGAGGTGCTATAACACCTACGGGACCTTCCTCTGTCGCTGCGGCCAGGGCTATGAGCTGGGGCCTGATGGCTTTGCCTGCAATGGTGAGGGGATACGTCTGTCTGTCTCTGTGCGTCCATCTGTCAGTGTCCCGGCCTGTTGGTTGAAACGGCGATGATCCCTCTGTCCCTTCTGTATTCTTCAGACATAGACGAGTGCAGCTACTCCAGTTATCTGTGCCAGTTCCAGTGTGTCAATGAGCCCGGGAAGTTCTCCTGTCAGTGTCCGGATGGCTACCAGCTGCTGGGCACCAGACTGTGCCAGGGTAATCCCTCCCTCTTATCACATGACCCGGTGTGTTCTCACGTCATAGGACCCGGTGTGTTCTCGCGTCACGTGACCTGGTGTGTTCTCACGTCATATGACCCGGTGTGTTCTCACGTCATATGACCCGGTGTGTTCTCACATAATAGTTCTCACGTCATATGACCCGGTGTGTTCTCACGTCACCACATGACACGGTGTGTTCTCACGTCACCACATGACCCGGTGTGTTCTCGCGTCATCCTCGTTAGTGTTTGACCAAGTGTTCTATGGGTTACATTTTATACATCTTTCTACCTCTAATGACTCTGTTTCTCTTAATCTCCCTTCTGGCTCTCTTCCTCAGATATTAATGAGTGTGAGACAGGGGAACACCAGTGCACTGAAGGACAGATGTGTGTAAATGTCCATGGTGCTTATCAGTGTGTGTTGACAAACCGCTGCCAGGATCCCTACATCCAAGTGTCTGACAAGTGAGTGGACACTGATGAGGTCAGACAGGCTACCACAAATCATGTTTCTCATACAAACACTTTTCACCAAACTCCAACCCTAAACGTAACTCCTAAAAATGCATTCAAAAATGTCCGGACCTGAGAGAAAGAAAAACCTGTACGTCTAAATTCAACCTAATCCTAACATCTGAGCCTAAACTTATCCCCAATACGTAAACCTAAACCTAAAACCAACCCCAACACTAACTCTACATCTAACCCCTAAACTGGTCGGGACTGAATTGTCAGGTTTTGCTATCTCGGTGGGGACTTCTGGTCTTCCACATTTATAGTAAATACAAGATCTCTCTCCCACACACACATGCGTGCACGCAAACACACACATCTTTTCCCCATTATCAAACTCAGCCGTGGGCATAAACCTCGAACATATCTTTAACCTCTGTACAGCGCAGAGCTCTCATTATTCATACGGCCCAATTGGTTTTTCCATACCTCTGTCCAATTCTGTGACAATTCCAGTTGAACCCGTTCCAATACAATTAGAACACCGTAAGAGTGAAACAAGTGTTCAATTGATAACAGGCATGGGCAGGGTTTCCTTTCTGTCAGTGTGTTCTGGCTGTATGGAAAAACATTTTAGAAAAGCACTCATGGAAAAGGGACACTGTTCCAAGTTATAGTATCTGTCTTGGGTTGAGTTCAGTCCACTCTACTCCTCCGTAATGCAACAGACCCCCCTAGTGGACGATTGTTGAACCACAATATTTGGGATATAAAACAGACCACATAATGAAACTGCAATAATTATGATTGTCCAATATTGCATTTTGGACATTTTAATTTAACCAGATCAAAGGCGTGTGTAGTTTATGAGTTCACGTTTCAGAAAGTTACGATTCATACGCAGTACATGACACCGCTCATCTCTCTCCGGAGGAATAAGACCCAAAACACTTCTCGTCCCTGTATCCAGCCGCTGTGTTTGTCCCGCGACCGAGCCTGCCTGCAGAGACCTGCCCTACTCCATTGTTCACCGCTACATGAGCATCACGTCGGAGCGCCCCGTCCCCTCGGACATCTTCCAGATCCAGGCCACCAGCGTCTACCCCGGGGCATACAACACCTTCCGCATCCGCTCAGGAGATGACAATGGAGACTTTTATATCAGGGTGAGCCCAGCCACAGACCAGACTCCCCCTTAGAACTGCCAGTGCCCAGCCGTTGTCTCATAACACTTGTATCCCTCCATCCTTGGTCTTCCTCTCATCCTCCTATGAAATACATGACAGTAGACTAGACTACACTATCATATACACTATCATATACACTATCGTATACACTATCGTATACACTATCATATACACTACCATCTGCATCATCGTATACACTATCGTATACACTATCGTATACACTACCATATACATTATCATATACACTACCATATACACTATCATATACACTACCATATACACTACCATATACACTATCATATACACTACCATCACTGTTGGGGTTAAATGTCCTTGTTTTTGAAAGCAGCTTTTTTTGTCCATTAAAATAACTTCAAACGTATCAGAAATACAGTGAAATCTATTTTAATAAACCAGTTTCAATGTCAAGAGTAAAGAGACGACTCGGATACTGGCCTTTGAGGCAGAGTTGCAACGAAACAAATCTCATATCTCAGACTGGGCAAGAAAAGGAAAATATTAAAATGGGAGAATAACATGACACTGAACAAGGGAATAACTGGCATCCCAGAGTCACCTCTTCCCTGTTGACATGCAGACTGGCGTTTTGCGGATATGGTTTAATGAAGCTGCCAGTTGCTGACCTGTGAGGTGTCTGTTTCACAAACCAGACACTCTAATGTATTTTGAGCCTGTAATCGAATCCATTGTTGCTGATGCTCCAGATAATCAACTAGCCAATAAAAGGCACATTTTATTGCCTTTTTAATCAGCACAATAGTTTTTGTGGCGCTAACATGTTCGCATGTCAATCTCATCTGTCAACCGCGCCTGTCAATCTTGTCTCCCACAGCAAATCAACAACATCAGTGCGATGCTGGTTTTATCGCGGGTTGTGACGGGACCCCAGGAGTACACACTGGACCTGGAGATGGTGTCGGTCAACCCGCTCCTCAGCTACCCGACCAGTTCGGCCCTGCGGCTGTCCATCTATGTGGGGCCTAATGCCTTCTAGATGGTAGGAGACTTGGAGTAGGGGGAGGGGCACAAACTGACCAGTCAGATGCTGTAGTGTGATGTCACACCTTTGTTAACTCCTTTCATCTCGGCTCTGTGACATATCACCACCCTCTGGATGAAGCTGAGGACAAATGTACAAATATTTGAATGCTTCAATAGCTTTTTACCGATTTTATTTTATTTTTATTACTGTTAAACAACTATAATGCAAAGTTAATCTTGTCCCCGGCCACACATGCCCGTTCTCTTAATGGCCCAGCTTCCATTTTCCTGGTCCTTCAAGCTTGAACAGTTGCAGTGATTCTAGTGACCGAAACCAACCCTTTACATAAACCCTCGACATTGTGTTAACCCAGTCTAACTGAAAACATAGAGGAGAAAAACAGACATTGTATTATACCTCTTGTCCAAACTGTAAATCTCTTGCTCTGGACAGACTCATTCACGGTCATTTGTTTTCATGTAGAGATTGTGACAGGTTTTCTTACAGTCCTTGGACACCAACCAATAACCACTCAGATTCATCCACCACACCCACCCTTTTGCTCCCGTGTTCACGCCTCTCCTACGTCACGCCTAGATCTAGTGCACAAGCTCTCCCTCCACCCCTGCCCCTCCTTTGTAGTGCTGTCACATTACCAATTTAGTTTGTACCAAGAAGCTGACACAAAATAAAACGATAACATTTTAATCCAGCGTTACTTTGTTCTCCATCTCAACACAGTTCAATTTCTTTCCCGCTCCAGGTCCTCTTTTTTCTCCGTTCAGTCCTGCTCTCGTTCTTGTCTCAGTGTGATGCTAAATACCCCCCCCCCCCCCCCCCCCCCCCCC
>JACXGK010002644.1:0-52580 GCA_016801125.1 Novumbra hubbsi | reverse complement strand
GTGAGATGGGACTGGAACACCTCACTAGGTACCTCCCGTGAGATGGGACTGGAACACCTCACTAGGTACCTCCCGTGAGATGGGACTGGAACACCTCACTAGGTACCTCCCGTGAGATGGGACTGGAACACCTCACTAGGTACCTCCCGTGAGATGGGACTGGAACACCTCACTAGGTACCTCCCGTGAGATGGGACTGCACCGTGCCTCCATATATTAATTTTTTAGGGCAGTGCTAAACCGTTATGGTCAAACAGTGACAAACAGAACAAACCAAAATGTTTTTGCTACATTTGCAACTACAAAACATCTAGTCTTGGCTACCCACACACTAGTGGTAGTTTTCTGTTTAAGCAGAGGGTGAGAAGGCATTCATGAGGATTATTCACTGGGTTTTCTGATTCATTCAGGAATATTGCATTTCCGTTCCCCATAACTGTGGTCTGGGGGAAGGGTTATTTATTTGTAGAACGATGTTGTGGGGGGCGTTTTTGTTCACCGTATTGAACGAGAGGTGGAAATTGGGAATTGCATATTTTATATTTCTAAAAGCTGCAGGTAATCATTTCTTTAATGAATTTGTAGCGTTACAGCCGGGAATTCGCAGATGGCCTGGCAGTCAGTAGTTGTTGAGCCTGGAGCAGAACAAAGACTGTTTCGAATCCCCTTAGCAGGCAGGGGGAAGAAAAATATGCAAAATTACCAAAATGTAAATGTAAAGACGTCGTGAGGGAAGGAGGAGAGGGACAGTTTGAAGGAGGTTCTGTTAAATCTAATTATTTAAATTACCGGGAGCAGAGTCAACGACTGGGTCAGGTGTTAGCAACAAGGGTACCTTATGGGTCGGGGCGGGGTCATGGTGGGGTCGTGACGCTAGGTATACCACAGTACTAGCTGCATCCACGTGGAATGTACAGCACATTCTTGTCTGTTACAACTTCATCTGACCCAGGCCTTAAAAACACGTCTCCATGGCTGTGAGTCTCTTAGGCAGCTGAAAGTCAAATTAAAGTGATATATTTAGATACTAAGTGGGTTTTTTTGTAAACAAATTTGTGTATTGATATATATTTTGCATTAATGCACTTACTACCCAAATAAATGGCCTTAGTTTAACTTTTGCCCGGTGCTGTACATACCAATGATATGCACCGTTCTGGTCCATGGCTTTCAGCCACTAATTATGAAAAGCCATATACCCCAATTCATAATTTCAACCGCTGAGTATGTAATTCTTTATTACCTCTGAGTGGAGGTCAGACAGTGTTCATTATGAGAGCTAAGTGGCAATAGTGCACAGAAAACGAACAGCTGTTCCAGTTGCGTAGTGAATTGCAGACACACTTCACCTGATTTATTATTGTGTTCTCAATAGGTAATTTTAATGGCAGTTATTCACTGCAAAGTATATAGTCAGATTCCAGTAATGTGTCTTCAAGTCCTCTGCAATTTCTATTTTAAATACCACATAACGACTTAATTTGCATTTAATAATTGCCTTGGCCATTCATGAACTGAAGTAATTAATGGGCAAGCAGCTGTTTGTGCTGTCAACCCTGGACATGCATCCTGGGGACGTGTAGTTATTTCAGGAAGGTTTTTCTGTAGTTGCATTTGATACCGTCTCATTGTCAGTTTAAGGTAAGGCTAAAGACGTTAGAAAGGTTTAAGGAAAAAATGATTAGGGAAGGGCCAGAGTGTGTGAAGAGAGAGTAGCCAAAGTTAGGCACATTTCAAGAACAAAGCGGAAAAACAACGAGAAATTCCAATACCAAAATTGTAAAAGCAGCGGGTTCTAGGAGTCAGCAAAAACATTAACTTCAATTCAACACCATTCAGTCACCCGGTTTCCACAATTACATATAATAGTGCTTTCCAACCGGCGTGGTAAGACCCCTGGGGGCAGATGGACAATCCACGGGGGTACGTCTAAAGACTGATGAGACCGTGTCAAGACAATGTGTGTGTCTGTCAGACCGTTCAAAGTGTACGTTAGAGGCACTCTACAGGGCTACGATGATTGTCCTGTAGGCAAAGGGTGAAGGTCACACTGTGGGGTGACATGCATTGTGCCCCCAGATCTAAGATGTGTTCTAGTAGTGTCTGCGGGGGGGGTGACCCATTACATCAGAGGGCGGGTGTGTGGGTGTCTGTTGGTCAGTCTGTTCCCCAGCCAACAGGTGCTGATAAACACGGTTGCCATGCCGGCTGCCTGACGTAACCTCGCCAAGATAAAAGCATCACACAGTTTGTAATTGTTTATTGTTTAGTTTGCTTTTTATCGGTCTGGTTAGTCATCTTTGCTGAACAAATGAACTGCTCGTGTCATTGGACGTCACCCAGGGGTGCCCAAGTGTTCATAACGTACGGTGGAGTTGAACTTTTTTTTGACCAATCCACCAGTAGGTTTCCTGCCGCTCTGCTTCTCATTATCTCATGTGCATCTCGCCGCACATTCTCATTGAAAATGTGTTTTGATGAAACATGACACGAAGGAACCCCTGTAAAGGTGTGTGTGTCACCTGTGCAGGTGGTTGGAGGGGCGTGGCTCTTCAGCAGGATGTACTGTAACATCTTCGTCACCCTGGACGTCATGATGTGTACCGCCAGCATCCTCAACCTGTGTGCCATTAGCATCGACAGGTACGTGTGTGTGTGCCTGTGCGTGTGTGTGCATGCGTGTGGAAAAAATATAAGGAGGTAATCTAGAATGTTTGGTCTGCATTGCATACATTTTTGGCCGTTACAAAGGTGTGATTTCGGTCAGTATTATTTCATGGCTTTTCTACCGCACTATTATTTATAAGATGGTATGTAAGGAGTACCCGGGCAAATTCCTTCACTCAGAGAGACAATATTTTATATTTATATCACAGTTTTTCGACTAGCTGTCTGTGTGTATTTAAAGGAGTGACATATGCTAATAGGGGAGGTTTTAGAGTATTTTCCAAATTGTTTCAGTCACTGGCTGAAATGAATGGCAGCAGAAAGTGAGTGGGGTCTTTGTGAGTCACCCGAGTGAGATATCTACCAAATTGGTGAAGGATACCTTGTTAGATGTAAAACCAGTTCTAGATGTACCTTTTGGAATGGGAAAGAGCAGTCCAGCAATGTACCAAGGCTGTGGGGAGCTGTATGGATGGGCCAGAGGGTGGAAGTACGACCTCACAATGTGTTTTTGGGGTATTGAGGTCAAAGCAAGCGCGTTGAATGTTGAAACGTTGTTTGTGGGGTCTTCAGCACAGTGTTCATTTAGGGGGCCAGGTAAACATGAAAGTGGTTTCAACCTCCCATGTAGACTTTTAGCGAAGCAATTTTTCATCTCATGACGATGTTAGGTTTTGGTAAGATTGTCTTAGGAAAATATGTGGAAATGTTTTGTTTATTGTTGGCAATGCCTGTGTTTGTACATTCTGGAATTCCTGAAGGTGATTTTGCCTTTAATATCCATGGTGCTGGAGTGAGATGTGTGCGTATGACTGACTAAGTTTCTCATTAGACTTCCAGCTGGCTTGTAGCCATATTCTGAGAGCAGGTCTGTTTTCTCTTGAAGTGAGCCTTAAATATTTTATTACGAACTCTCTCACAGAAAATATATAGTGTTTATTAACCTATGCTAGCTATCATCACTGTGTGTGTGTGTGTGTGTGTGTGTGTGACTGTATGTGTGTGTGTGTGTGTGGTGTAGAGATGTTCCAATACCCTCTAAACATCAATTTGCAGTAAATGTCTGGCTGCATAGATACCAGAAAAGTATCTGTCAAACAACAGCAAAAATGTACGTGAAAACAAAATAAATGACCTGTAACAGTACGGTTATGTAATTCCCCTAAAATAAAGTATATTCCTGCAATTTTGTGGTACTAACTTTTATCCAACATTTTTCTTTAACCGGTATTGGGGTGTGCAAAAATCTATGCTTTTAAAGTTGATGTTTGTAAGATTGGAATCAACGCCATGTAAAATAACTGAAAATATTGTTGTTTTTATAGTTTCTTCACTTTTTGGAAGAAATGCCTTTCTTTACACCAATTTTCTGCATGTGAAAAGACATCCACTATAACAATTTTCATTATTCAAGCAATTAAATGAAGACCTTAGATACAAGATCAAGCTCTTTTCTGTCACTTTTCTATCTTTAACAAGAACTTGAAACAGGCAGAGCCCACTTAACACTCATAATTAGTATTAACATTATCTGGTGGCTTTGGTACTTTAAAAAATGTTGTGGTTCATCAAAACTGTTATCTGTTACAGTTTAATTAGATGTTTTCACATTAGGCAAAATTCTTACTGTACACTACAGATCACAGCAGACTACAAATAACATCCACATCCAACAATAAAAAGTTGTGATCAATAAAGACATATTTTACATTGCTTGAGTCAAAAAACATACTTTTATTCCAACATCAACTGTCCTAAATACTATCAGAAGTAAATTATTAAACTGTCAGTTGTTAGCACACATTAAACTAATTTGCATCATTTCTGTCTTCGGCGTTTTGGGCGTGATATCTTGTCGAAGTCACAATGAATATAATGATTTGTTCTATGCACTGCGGGAAAAGGCTTTTCGCACAGCGAATCCAAACCCGACATTGGTCACCCGTTATGTCAGAACTCGGATTATCCGGTGGGCGGAGGGGGGGTGAAGTGCCAGACATGCTCGTGCATTTCCTCTTTCCGCGATTGACGGCCACGATTCCGTGTTGTGCGTCCCGAATGTACGGTGTGAATTCAAACGTTAGAATAATGATTACGTTTGATTCACTTTCTCGTAATGTTAACAAGTGTGTGTCTTTTTGTGTGTGTGTGTGTGTGGGGGGGGGGGTGAAGGCATATTATTATGCTTTCTGTAGGTGTCTGTGTATGTGTGTGTGTGTGTGTGTGTGGGTGCGTGTGTGTGTTATATTGTTATGGTTTCTGTAGGTGTGTGTTATACAGCCTCCGTAGCCTGTGTGTGTGTGTTTGTGTCTTATATTTTTATGCTCTCGTTGGAGTTTGTGTGTGTGTGTGTTATTTTGTTAGGCTCTCTGTAGGTGCGTGTGTGTTATATTGTTATGGCCTCTGTCTGTATTTGTGTGTGTGTTATATTGTTATGCTCTCAGTTGGTGTTTGTGTGTGGGTGTGTGTTATTTTGTTATGCTCTCTGTAGGTGTGTGTGTGTGTTATATTGTTATGCTCTCTGTTGTTGGGCCTCTTTACTGGGAATCACTGATAAGCAGCTCAGTCCTGACAGGATTCATTAACACCTTTACATGCTGGGTGGGAAGTGTGTGTCCATTTGTGCGTCTGTGTTGTGTGTGTGTGTGTGTGTGTGTACCTGTGTTTGTGTGTGAGAGAACCAGAGAGAGCAGAAGGAGATACAGAGAGAGGGAGAAATGAAGAGTGAGAGAGATTTGGTATCTGTTATGTGCAGTTTGCACAGCATGTGTGTTTGATTGTATACACTAATGATGCCTTAGCCAGAGCTGTCCACAATCATTTATCATCTCTCCAGAAAATATTAAACCTGTATTATAAATAATATGTATTTTTGTCCAGGAGAAATAGACCCTGCACCTGGGGCCTGTACTGGATGCATTAGGCATTTGATGGAGGGCCTTTCATTACACTTAGATGCGGTGGTATTGCAGTACTTGAATAAATGTGGTACATTGGTGGAGTTAATACTAAATAAATTATATAAATAATGGTAAGATGAACCTGGATAATGGGGTGATGTAATACCAGGTGTCATGGGGACCTCTTGAGAAATCCCAGTAATGTTTAAATTCTCCGTTTTCAGAGCTCAGAACTCAACTGTGAAGTGTTCTTTTTCCTTCTGCCAAGTTTATCTTCTCTGTTTGTGGTCAAGTCCTGTGAAATTGTTTTCCATGCATTCTTTTGTGAACGGCCCTTGGATCAGCAAGGAAAAAAACCCAAACCACTGGGCTGAAATACTGGGCAACAAAAACATTTAACCCAAACACTGAACCAAAACACAAACCCGAAACCCTTAAAGAGTGGAAGTGAGAGAGAGGAAATTATATTGTGTTTTTAGCCTCGGATTGTCCCTGAAGGTTTTTGTGGTTTTGCTTCTCCATTGAGAAGAAAACAACATTCCCAGTCAGGGCAGGAATATGGTTCTAGTAAAACCATTGTTGAGTCTAATTTGGGTTCCCCTTGGTTCCAGAAGCCTTTCATACATGGTCATTACACATTCTCGTCATACAACACAGGGTTGATTCTTCTTCTTTTAAAAAATAATCTAAGCCAGACTGGCCGTATCGCTGAATAGCCACATTTTATAATTGCAAAACAGTTTTTAATTTTGAAGCGTTTAGTTTGGTGCTCTGTTAAGGCACTTGATAACATCTTTGCTCTTTCTTTTTCAGTAAACTTCTAATACTCATCGTTCGGCATGTCTTGTTGCGTACTTCATTAGCTTCTCACATTTTCAAATACATTGTCTTATTTTCCTTTCGTCTCTCTTTCTTTCTCTCTCTCTTTCTCTCACTTTATCTCTCTCTTTCTCTCTCTCTCTCCCTTAAACACTGAAACAAAACAACTTGAAGCGTAAATGTCCTAAGTACGTTCGGTGACGCCATAATAAACCTGCTAACGGTCTGGGGACGTCTCACAGACGCAGTTTTGTTTGCAGGGTTTGCATTGCAATGTTGTTCCCAGCCAACGCAAACCTTCTTTCCGCGATGACTGTGACGTTCATCCAGGTACACAGCGGTGGTGATGCCCGTCCTCTACAACACCACCCACAGCTCCAGGAAGCGCGTCTCCGTCATGATCGTCACCGTGTGGATCCTGGCCTTCGCCGTCTCCTGTCCCCTGCTGTTCGGATTTAACACGTCAGGTGAGACACGTGAGTACAGGTAAGACACACACACGCCCCCTCCCTACCCCCCCCCTACCCTCCACACCCCCTTCACACCTGTCAGACCCACCCAAGGTAGATGAGGTGTTTGACCTAGACCTTTTGTGCGGTGAAGCCTTGATCCGGGTCATGTGGAGGGTTCATCTTTTTAGAATGACCAAAGACTTAACTTGGCAATCTGCATATTCCACAAGGGCCAATAGCAGGCATCCCACGTCCGCGTCGGTGCGTTTGGGCTAAAACATACAATTGGGCGTGTTACAATTTTAGTAACCTTTAGGTTTATCGGTCAGGTTTAGGGTAGGTTTGTTCCTCATGGTTTGTTTGGCTCCGCCTCCCCCAGACGACCCGACGGTCTGCTCCATCTCCAATCCCGACTTTGTGGTCTACTCGTCAGTGGTCTCCTTCTACTTGCCGTTCATTGTCACCTTGCTGGTCTACGTCCGCATCTACATCTTCCTCAGGAAGAGGAGGAAGAGGATCGCCTTCCGCCAGGCCGGCAGTGGCAGGGTCCAGCCGGGCGTGGCCCGGCCCTCCGTGGTGAGAGCACAGCCGCGGTCTCCCGCAGGGACCGTGAAACAGTGCATGGACGTGAGTGTGTGTGCACTCTCATACCACACGGACACACACACACACGCGCAAACATCTGAATATCTGTGTGTCCTCATGGAGGAGGTGGAACGTCGCGATGAATTAATATCCCGGCACGCTCTCACACGTCAACGGAGCGAATAGCACGTGAGGCATCTGTCACGGTGACGGACGATGACAGAGCGGTTACGAAATGTCCGCTTTCGCCATGCGATTGCCATGGAAACTGAGAGGCGGTTAACCAGATGCTAGGGTTGGCGTGGTGAAGACGGTAAAATTGTCACCGGGCGTTGCGGCGAGGTCCGACCCGGCCCGTGCCGGGGGGGCCAGACGTTCTCTGCTTGATGACTGGGTTCAGGGGTCTGCTTATCACCTCTCAGTCCAGGGTCATGGTGTGGGAACTCAATGGTTGTTGGCTTGGGGAAGTTGACCGGTCGTGATATTACACCAGAGTTGAATGTACAGTCCCGTCCGTCACAAGAGTCGGTTGATTGATAGACCTGAAACAGTATAACGCACTCGGGAGTTTTTGCTACTCTGAGAGAACATGGTCAAACAATTAAATGTTCATTTCACACTAGCGCACTTGGATCACACCCGTCGCATTGAGGTTGGACTTGCTTAGCTTCTCGAAGGTGACCAAGGTCGAGTGGGATATTTCCTTCTTCCTCCCCTGCTTTCCCTCCCCCCTCCTTCATCACAGTGTCCCTCTCCCCCCCCCCCCAGGAAACATGTCTGCAGGAGGACAACCCTCAGGAGAAGAAAGACCTGTCCCCAATCAGAATCAAAGTGGTAAGACGAGTGTGTGTGTTAGCTTCCTTCCACCTTCCTTTTGTAACTTTAGCCGAAATGGAGAGTCACCGGCTCTCCACTGTGTGTGTGTGTCTGTCTGTGTGTGTGTGTGTGTGTGTGTTTGTGTGTGTTTGGATAGGCATTCAAGCCACACTGTTGCTGACTTCTAAATGACTGACTGATTCTGTCTGATAACTGACTGTTAATGGATCATCTGACATTCAGATATTTTTTGCTCTGTATGTGTGTTTGCTGGGAGTGTGTGTGTGTGTGTGTGTGTTTGCTCGTGTGTTTGCTGTGTGTGTCTGCTCTGTGTGCCATTACTCAATGCCCAAGGCTGTGAGAAAGCTGAAAATTGGAATTCTGAAACTCCTCGTCTCACTGCCTCTAAACGTGGATCACAAACTCTGGATTTCCATATTTATTTTTCACCCCAGCTCTCCCATAATCCACAAATTACTTAAAAAATGAAGGAAATTACAAGCTTTCATTTTTTCACAGAGTTGTGAGAATGGCCTGTAGATGTTCAGATTGACTGGTAGCGACACGGGAACCTTTCCTTTCCCCCTTTTGTCTCAGCCTTTCCCAGTCCTCTCTAACTCAGAAGACAAGCTACACAGTTCACCTTATCTTTGCTAGATGATGTTAGCCGTCTAATCTCACAGCGACCTCCCTCCAGGCCTCGGATCGCCTCTTGGACTCCGTTTCTGTTTCTCTGCTGACCCTTCTACTGGTCGTGTTCTATTGTATTCCCCACTACATTCTCCCACCCCGTCTCTCACATCTGCTGAATACGTCCTCATTTGGTCTCCTGATTTTGCCTCTTCAAACATGATTCTCTCCTCCACCCCCCTACAACTCTCACTGTCCCTGACAAGCCTCGCGATGACTTGGTATTGCTTATATAAACAGGTTAGCAATTCATCTAGAACAGTGGAAAGTACTTTTTTTATCACGCTTACATCCAGAGGAGGTGTGGTATCTTACCAATATATTACCGCCGTGGGCTGTTCTCAGATACGACACGAGGCAGAGTGCATGGAGGAAAACCATGGATTAAGATGTTACGGATTTCAATTCTTATTGTGCACTACTCAACCCTGCTCCAGAGCCAGAGGATGGACTCGCTTTGGGCAGGCAGTTTGTTGTTCCGCTGTTGTCATTTGTCACAGGTAAGTATCTGGAACCTGAGAAATATATGGAACACTTTTCCTGCCCTCAGGACAGCACTTGGTGAGAAACACAAGGCTGGTCTTCAGCTTTCAACAACTTTTTTTTGTTTTCTATAAGTAAAGGAAACCCAATAGAAAACCAAAAAAGCAGATTACGCAGATTACGGCAGTGCTCGTGTGCCCCGCCTCCTCTCCTAACTACATTATTCAGGGAGGAGGTCAAGAAATCGAGGAGGCTAACCTGACCGTTCCCTCCAGGAGACTGTTGAGGCGGCGATAACCCCTAGAGGCGGCCTCCTCAGGGGGTGCCTCAGGCGTAAGTGTACCCGCACGGCCCCGGCGGAGAACACCACCCTGCCCCCGGTGGACGGCCAGAACTACTGCAGCATCAGCCACGCCTCCTGCGGACGCGCAGAGCACAAGCGCACCGAGAAAGAGGGGTCCGAGGAGGAGGAGGAGCACGTCCCCGCGCCGCGGAGCTGCCAGGTCAAGGAGCTGTCCAACGGGCGCACTCACACGACCGTCCCGCCCGACTCCAGGTGCCCGGGCAGCCTGCAGCAGAAGGTCAGGGGCGCCCAGAACCGGGAGAAGAAAGCCACACAGATGCTGGCCATCGTTCTTGGTGAGTGGCCTCTCTCCCTCTGAGTCGACACCTCCTCACACACTGAGGAGGAGTGGACTCTTGTCCGATGCCCGCCGTGGCGTACACTATGCAGCGCGATATGACACGGCATTTGATGGACGGCACGCATCGGAGAGAAGCCGATGATGACCCACCGAGGTTATTTATCCGCTGGCCCCTGGAGAGGCGTGGCTTGATCCGCGTGGGGACGCGGTGTGTTCCCTGTTTACAATTCATTGCAAGGGAATTCAACAGGCGAGACGGGAACACATACAGACCGGGAACGGAGGTCCACAGCCGAACGCGCTCCTTGGATTCTCTGTTTTGTTTACCTGTCACCTTTTAGAAACGTGCGTTCTTGTATTGAAGCAAAAAATTGAGCGATTGCGGTTGACATATGAGAAAGTGTTCTGCTCGTGCAATTCCAGTTACAGTTTGGGGTATTATACATATTACATTTCATGTAGATTTTTGTTGTTGGTTTTGCACATATAAACTGGTCCAATGATTTCTGTAGAAAGGACATAATTAGGCATAAACAACCCTTGTATACCTTTCGCATACGGAAATTACAAAATGACAGTGACTTCCCCAAAGAGTACTCAATAATAATCAACTGTGATGAGTTGCTCACAAACAATAACACGGTTGACCCAGAGGGAGGCGCTGAATCATCCGTGGAGGCGGATTGGTTAACTGTTGCCTTGTTTACAATTCATTCCTGCCATTGCTGGTTGCTGTAGCACTAATTGGTCTGCAGCTCGTTACTATTAAGCCTTAATTACATCAGAACAACCTAAGGTCAAGATGAAATGTTAATTCAATCTAAAGATTGATATCTATCCATGAGACCAAACACATTGCGGTCTGACCATTCTCTCTCACCCTTCCTCTCTCACACACACACACATTCATAGACACACACCAGTGCCATCTCACAGCTCAGGGAAGACTAACGTGTAGAAATAAAGTGAAAGTAAATGTCTATAAGTAAAGAGAAAACTCAAAATGGTTAGGCTTAGATAATAAGGCTAGAGTTTAGTTAACGGATAAGGTTTTAAAACAAAATATTTGGATAGGTACTTCACATACTAAAAACAATATTACAAATCCACTAGAGGTTTGAGTAGTGCACTTGCGGATACATTTAAATGTTATGTAAGCATGTCAACTTAAGCCTTTCCTACTGTGGTTATACACAATATTCCCTGCTTTCCTAGAAGCAGAGAACGCCAACACAACTGCCTTGTTCATCTTAACGTTGTACAGGACAACTCCTGGTTTGTTGGAGTAGTAAACTAGGAGTAAACTAGTAGTTTTTAGCACATTACTACAGTTGCCTACTGCAGTACATTACTACAGTAACCTGCTACAGTACGTGACTACAGTAACCTGCTACAGTACATTACTACAGTAACCTGCTACAGTACATTACTACAGTTACCTGCTACAGTACATTACTACAGTTACCTGCTACGGTACTGTTAAAATCTCACCTGCAACAGTAAATTACTGCAGTAGACTAGTACCATCTGATTCTTACGTGATGCTATATATAGGGGAAAGGGGAGCTCTCCTGGAATTCTCTGGCTCACCCTGAGGATGATGTAAACACTGACTTCTAGGCCGGTTTTCTCTGGCTCACCCTGAGGATGATGTAAACACTGACTTCTAGGCCGGTTTTCTCTGGCTCACCCTAAGGATGATGTAAACACTGTCTTCTAGGCCGGTATTCTCTGGCTCACCCTGAGGATGATGTAAACACTGTCTTCTACGTTTGTTTTTAAACTCCCTTGTCTCCCTTTTTGTCTTCTCTTCTGTCTCCATTCCATTATTTTCCTCTTCAACTCGTTCCCATTCTCTCCTCCCTTTTTCTCCCCCTCCTTCTTGCTCTTCCATCCATCCATCTCTCCCCATCTCTCCCCTTTTTCTCCTCCCCGGTCCTCCCATTCCTCCTCTATTTGTCCTTCAGGGGTGTTCCTGATCTGCTGGCTCCCGTTCTTTGTGACCCACATCCTGAACACCCATTGCAGGACATGTCGCATCCCACCGGAGCTCTACAGCGCCTTCACCTGGCTGGGCTACGTCAACAGCGCCCTCAACCCTGTCATCTACACCACCTTCAACATCGAGTTCAGGCGAGCCTTCATCAAGATCCTCAGCTGCTAAGGCCAACATGGTCCACGGTGCCGTGTCAGTCAGTAGCCATGCTCTTCAACCGCCAGGCCCCTGGGGCACGGCAGATCATAGGGTCAGTAGCCTGGAGAGGTACTGAGCCCAAGTACACATGGTTGGGGCAAGGAGTGAGCATCATCACGGTCCTCTGCTGCTGAGAGGCCAGGGGTCCCCATGCAACCAATCAGGTCATGGTTTTGAACTCCACCGGGCCTCTGATGGACACAACCAATCGTGGATATGAAAGCAAGCCAAGGACACAGTAGCCATGACCAGTCCATCTTCAGGGCCATTGTCTCATTTGTATTGCAATCACCCGTGGCTGAATGTGCAGATCCGTAATGACCTTGTCCAAACATGGACTCTTCTCTGAACCTTGCAGTACACTAAAGCTAACCCAATTAAGGGCTCTGTCTCTCGACGTACCTCAGACCCGGCACATCCAACCCGAAATGACTTTAATGTATCTGGCTCTACTGCCGGTTGGACCGTTGCCTGCTCCACCTGGACGCTGGGGACATGAAGGGTAGAACTAGAGGGTGAGAGAGTTTCATCTAACCAATACACAAGATTGATACGCTTCTGCGTAGATGGTGGGAGACTGACGGAAGCAAGACGAGGATGATGATGATGGTAGTTCTGTTTTACACTTCTGCACAGGAGCTGGACACGATGCTCAGCCAGGAGACACGAACTGCACACTCACTTTCTGCCAAACACAGAGGATTGTACCCAGCTGTGGTTTCACCGTTTTACACCATTCGTTGGCTTTCATTGGACGACGGCATACAACTCCGCCCCCAAGCCGAGGTGCCGCACTAATATTCTGTTGATGAGGCACCGGACGTTGTTTGATCATTGCAATATATGATGAATGGATGGCACGCTAGAGTGTGATGCGGTAGTGAGGAGCGTGACTTTACACTCGAGGGGTCTTGAATTTATTCTGGAGGGGTCACGACTTTACCCTTGAGGGGTCATGACTTTACTGTCAAGGGGTCATGACTTTACCCTTGAGGGGTCATGACTTTACTGTCAAGGGGTCATGACTTTACACTTGAGGGGTTGTGACATAAGGTGTCATTGACGGGAAAGGTGTCGTGGTGAATCAAAGAATAAGCACTTTGCGTGCTTCATCTTGCTTTATATATATATATATATATACAGACGCACACACACACACACACACACACAACTGTATGGTGAGGGATTAAGGGTGTGTGTTGTGTTGAGGGGCAGATTGAGCTGTGGGGCAGAATACCAGCTGGGCCCCAGCTGAGCCCTGAGAGACTCACAAGAAAAATGCAGAGAGAGACACGAGACGCCGAAGGAGAGCAGAGATGGATGCTGCAAAAATAAGAGACATGGAAAAGGACAAAGGGAGTTGAGGAGGATGAAATGGGAAGAAAGTTGACGCCCCATTTATACCTGCATCTCGCAGGTGTTTACGACATAATTAGGCACCACCGCTGTGTTTGTGAAATGTTGTGGCGGGAATGTTCTTATAGTTGAATGGAGTCATGTTTGAAAGCAATTATAGTGCCCTTTGTGTGTCGTTGATTACTTGGTGTGTAGAAATGTTGGTACACAGGACTGGTTTGAACAATGATTATTTCGGGCACGACATTGCAGGATAGTCAGGTTGAGAAATTGTCTCTGGCTTTGTAAAGACTGCAGTCTGGCGGGAGCTCTGTTCCCACACCTGACGGTAGTTTCTTTTTAAAACGGGAGCGTGCTCCTTCTGAGGAGCACGCTCGCTATTTAATCTTTTTTGAGATCACAAAACTGCTGCTTCCGATAATTTCTCGTAGCAGGACGAGCTTGACATTGCTTTGAATACGGTTATGTTGTTAATGCAGATGGTCCAAAATGCAGATGGCCCGTTTGTACCAGTGAAATGCACATAGGACGCTTTAATGTGTACTATATCAAGAGAAAGGACAGGCTTAGAACTAGGCATTACCAGGGCACTGTGGTCAAGTGTGTCTGGTCCAGTATAAGGGGCCACAAAGCAGGACAGGGAGATGTTGGACAGGTCTGCCTTGTTGCGTTGTGCCCCTGTGACTCCTCTTCGTTTAGCTGTGACTCAATCTTGGTAGTTGGCTATAGATTGCCTTCTCCTCCAGGGCTCGTGTTCTAACCGAAACTTGCCGGTTGAGTGGGCTGTGTGATAAGGAGCAGCAGGGCTTGGCCAGATGTCCTTCGGAGCAAACATATTTCTATTGCTTGCTTTGCTGTGTCTGTTGAGCTGCAGAGACGAGGCGTTTTGCGTAATCGTGAATCGGACGTCACAGAATCGGTGGAGGTGAAATCGTGTGATCAAAAAGCTTGGCAATGGATGAACTATAGTCCCCTATGCATACATGTACATCTTGCTCTGATAAGAATCAGAATCAGCTTTAATGCCAAGTATGCTTACACACATACAAGGAATTTGATTTGGTATATTGGTGCATAACAGTAGAGTAAGTAAGAATAAACACAGTAATATGTAAGAACTGATCACCATCAGATCACAATGTATGTTTTAATCGTCAGCACCAGTCTAAAAATAGATATGAAATTAACTGGACCAGAACAAAGGATGCATGTTAGAACTCGGTATCAACAGAACGGGGGGGAGCAGTGGATACCTGAATGCAGTCTTACTGAGGTCATCTAGGGGTAAAAGATGGAAGACAATCAAAGCTGAATCTACCAGAGAGATCTACACCTGCTCCCCCAATGTATCTCACAAATCACCCCACACTTCAGACAGCGTGTGTCTGTGAGATGAAGCACAGGGCCTACATTAAATAAAGGATGAGACCATAACCCCAACGTTAACTCTTGTTGCTTGCTCTTCGAGGGTTTGAGCTGGGCACCTGTAACAACACTTTGTGACGTATGCTAATGTGAAAGGGCTTCGTAAAATAAATTGGGTGGATATCTGCTAACTTACATAGTGTTGGTCCTGTCATATGTGGACAAGCGGATTTGTCTCTGCCCCCCGTGTGCATTCACCCACCCTGTGGCTCCCTGTCCACACAAAAGAGCAACTGTATCACCCCATAGACATGTTTTCACACAGAAAGTATATTTCTCCCTTAATAGAGACTTAAATCGGGGTTAGTTAAACATGGATATTTTCTTTTATAAACACATTTGCTGCCACAGTACAACTGGACTTGTGAGTGGCTTTCAAGTCACTGGCAATCTGATTTGAATGTTGACTTTTAATATTGATTTAAACATATGAAGACCAAACAATCAGTGTTATATATGCATGAATAATACAACCCTATTACATATTTATACTATTACAATATGTAAATATTGACATTGTTGAAGCAAATATCTTTTTCAGTTTGTATGAAGAAATGAATACAATAAAAATCAACAATTACAATCAAAACAATCAAAATCAAAATGTCTCCTTGGAAACCCCATAAGGTTTTAGTAGTAGCAGTGGGCTACATTGTAAACTATGAAAAACAAATTACCCTTCGTCCATTTGAAACCATTTTAAGTGAAAAACATGTCCCCCCCTTTTCTGTAAGTTCCTTGTCTGTTTTAACAATGTGTGGTTAATAATAAAACATGAAACAACAGAAACTACAGTCTTTCTATTATAATGCATGCAGTAGATGGACGGGTGCTTGTGTGTGACATAAATGGTTGTGTGTGTACATTGGCTTGCATGTTATCTGCATGTACCTGTATGTGTGTGTGTGTTTGTGTTAATGTCTGAGAGAAGGACAGACAGGGTGAGTAATGGCTTCGCTCAGTTTTTAATTACTGTGCTTCAGTAGCTCAACTTTACTGTATGAAGTGTGTGTGTGTGTGCGTCCGGTTTCAGCTGTAACTGAGACTGACACTTAATGAATTAAATGGGACACACCTTCCTCTCGCCCTGTCAGTCACTCCCCCCCCCCGTTTTCATTATCTCTCCCCCTGTTTCCATTATCTCTCCCCGTTTCCTCCTTTTATTTCTCTCCCCTTCTTGACGTCCCCCTTCTTTTCGGCCTCTTATTCTCTCTCTCCGCCTATCTAACCAAAACATAGCTATATCTAACGTCCTTTATTATGAGGATGTCTCTGACGAGGTATCGGAGTGTGTGTGTGTCAGAGAGATAGAGGGCGTGTTTGTGTTACGAGAGAGGGGTGTTGGTGTGTACTGATGCAAGAGACAGGACACGAGTAAGGGAGGATGAAAATAAGTACCAGACAAACAGAGAGAGAGAGAATCGGATGAGAAAGAATGAGAGCCGTCATCCATCTCCCAGCAGATAGAGTTGAAGGACAGTTATGGCAGCTGTAATGGGGATGAAGGGAATGCTAATTAGAGTGTGGGATGACATCATGCCACGCCTTCCACTGTGTCCAGATATCCTCCCCTTAGCAATTGTTCTTTCCTCCCACCTCTTTCTCAGAGCGCAGTGTCTCCCTTTTACAACACACACACCTTCTCTAAGTTATTATTGAATGTAAATGTGTTTGTTGATATTGACTTCTGCTGGGATGCACTGATTGCTCAGTGTTTCTCTCACCCTTATCAATGTAGGGACTTGCACTAACTGAGCATGTACTTTGTCGAGGTACGCTTTATGGTTTTCAAGATTGAATTTTGAGGATTAACACCAGGGACAGAGGATCCTTTAGACTTACCAATTTGTTAGAGTTACAACGTGGTTGATCAAAATCTGTTCTCTCCCTGAGCAAGGTAGTTAACACGAGTGGCTCCTCCAGGGCTCATATATTGTTTGAAAGACGATCAAATATTGTTGTCTATATTTCTTAAAAAATAACAAAAATATTTCATGGGGTGCCCTAATTCTTTCACATGACAGTATGGCACCTTGAGTCGATACGGAAGCATACTCTAGGTTAGGCATTGTAAGCAAAATTCCCAAAGTACCCTTTTATCATTCTTTTACACACAAATACCTCCACATATAACTCCACCATAGAAGATAAACAATATATCTGGTGGGAGTTCCTCAGCTGAATTCTCTCAGATCTCGAGCGATTGAGAGAAGAAATGTGAAAAGATCGTGGAGAATCATCACAAACCTACCCACCACTATATACATTACACATGTCGGACAGACACAGTCAAGATAAATTGTGTGGGCATTTGTCATACTAGAGTGATATGAGGATTACTGGCTACTAAGAGTCCTAGACCGTACTGTGTTGATTCTCTGCAAAAGTTGTTGACGTAATCAGACCTATGTACAGAAACATCGTGCGCCTGCTTCACACAGGAGGGCAATAACAAAACTTTTATGCTTAAATTGTTCAACTTTTTTTCGTATAGGCCTCCGGATGCGATCAAACCGACAATCATGGCATTCGAGTTCCTGTCTCTAGCCACTCGGGATCCGCTTGCTGGGTTTATGTGTGTGTTTTCTTACAAAGCTAGGCAACAGACGGGTTGCCTAATTAGGAAAATCTCACGCTTCACATATGCTTATTGCATGCGTGCCCTACAAATCAAGGTCGGACCTCTCAGAACAAACTGGCACCGCTTCGGTAAAAAAGTTACACTTTACAAAAGTGAAAAGCGGGAGCTGCGCCATGTTCGCTAACAACGCCATGGCAACGGATGAAGCTGACGCGCTCGGCGCTGTTCTGCGATCACCGCGTTGTTTTGTAGTGGTCTTGACTTGACTGTGTGCTGTTGTTATCTCCAGTGGCAGTCTGCGTTATCCTGCTGAGAGTCTTCTGATAGCAATGTAAATCACTGTAGCCAACATCCTTTCGAAAATTCAGGAATGCCTGAAGAGCTCTCCGCTCCATTAACCCAGGAAACTCCGTGTCGCCCACTCCACCCGCGCCTCCCCGCTGCGTTCTTTAGCTTGTCTCTCAGTCAGTCCTGAGTTGTGCGGAGGCAGAGGGACTACTAGGATTCATGATGAACATGAAAAGGAGAGGATTAATGAATTCATTTTGTGTTTTTGGTTAGTTGTAACCACGGGGATGCGTGTGTGTGTGTGTGCCTAGAAATGCGCCTGCGTTGCCTTCAAATAAAGGCATTTAAGAAGTTGAAGATGTAATAGCAACATTTCTCAACGTTTCTCGCTTCTGTCGTTGGTGTTAATCAATGTCTCAAAGGGCCTTTCCAAATAAAGGTTTGACAAAGGTAGTTAGTTTCATCAAAGTGGGTATTTTATATGTTTTAAGATTAATTTATGCTTGGTATCAGGGGAAAAGAATGCCGAAGGAGCAGTGGGAACGATCGAAACGCATGCTACAGCAGTAAATGTTGACCGGAGACAGCAGCTTAACCCATTGGACCACCAAGATGACATATGGTTTGAGACTAAACGTGTAAGGCAACTAAATCAGAGAGAAAATGGCCTATACATATATCCCTTCGTAGGATTAAACTAGCAGATAATGTCAACTTGCGTAAAACCGACCCTGTAAATCCACATATCTTGCTTTTTCCCTCCTTGCGTTTCTTCTCATTGATAAAATAAATGTATTGGTTAAATCTTAAACAACACACGTTTTGAGATTCACAACAGGTTAGTGTTAGTTTGGTACAAAACATTTATTACTTTTGTTCAATATTGCACATTCATGGCTTCTGTCTCCAAGCTATGAGAACATTAAAAAAGACTGCTGAATGCCTATCAAAATGGCTGCCTTTGTCTGTCTTACGTTTTGAACTATCCCTCCTGACTATAATATATGTATACACACACACTTAACTACACATGTTACACACTTAACTACACAACACACAGACAGACACACACACGCACCACACAAATGTATACAAAACAAGACCAACACACAAATATACATGGACACCATAGATGAACAACTCACGTAAACAGACACAAAAAACACACATATTCACCTTAGTTATCATATTCGCTGCAGCTTCCATTCATCACCCGTCTGCAGCTTCGCTCATCGATGTGTACGTGGATGTAAATTTCCCAGCATTCAGCAGTCAGATAAATGAAACCCTCTGCAGGACACTCATATAAACCTAAAATATATCTAGCCAAATCGCATTACAAAGTAGTGTGAAATGCCCTCACAAGCAGCATATAAAAACAGGCAATGTTTTGTTGGTGCCCTTCGAAAATGTCCTGTGTTCTGACAAAATCCATGCAGAGCAGAACCTTAGGTCTTCTCTGGAACTGCTCTGCGTCTTCAGACAGGCCACACCGATTAGGGCCTTGACTCGTAGTGATTTAAACAACCGAAAAAAACATACGGTGATGCTAAGTTGGACCCCTGTGTAACCTGTATAACGTGTAATATTGTAAAATCCCAGACTTATCCCGTTTCCCTTTCTTCAGTCCTAAGACTGTGGCCTCATTACCGATAAAAAATGCTATTGTAGATGCGTTTAACTACCACATTATCTCTGATAGAACACCCACGCCTCGTCCTTGCGGGCTTGCGCGATATGCAGATAGCGTTTTTTACAGAACAAAAAGTCAAAGTTTTTAATTGAACAATTTCCCAGTGAAAGAAGTCCTTGACAGTCCTTGCTAGCTATAGACACAAATAAATCTATGGGGGCCAATGAGTTTGAACCAGGACTGTGGCTTCGCTTATCACAGGTCCTGTAGCATTTTAAATCTAACATTTATCTCAGGAAACATTCCAACGGAGTGGAAAGCTGCTTATGTTCTACCGCTAACCTTCACGATAGCTACCCAATTTCTTAACCGTTTATTTCCCTCTAAGATATTAGAGGCATTGTTGATTGTTCAGCTGTGGTCTTTTCTGTCTGAGAATGTCAGATTACAGTACGGTTACTGTAACCTAACTGGTTCTGAATGACATTTTCACAACGTTGGATAAAAAACTGAATCGTGTTCCCTGGTTCAATGTAAGGGCTGGGTAAATATAGACTGAGGCAGAGGTGCAGGCTCGAACAAAAGTTAAGGGAACAAGTGATCATCACAGTATTCAACTTCAAAGAACAGGACAGGTGTTTCTGGCTATTCAGATGCTCTCCAAATATAAGGAGTTTAAACCTGAACTTAAACCTAAAGTAGTATGTACTGGGTTTTTGTTTTTTTCAACAACAAACCGCTTAGAACACTGAGTTTGGAGGCAATGCTGGTGTATAGATGAGATTATTTTGGATCATGTATATATTTTTTGAGAATCCAGCCAAGCATCACTCATTATTTCAGTTGATTGAGACCCTTTATGTGTATTTGAACATGGCGTTGAGCTTCTCCCTGGGCTTCTTCACCCCCCTGTGTCTATCGAAATGTTTCTACTCCGTAGTCTAATGAATTGCATGCATTCCCATAGTAGGGGGATCACAGAACATATTAATTCTGCCTACTAATATTCTATATAATCTCATGTTTTCGGTTTTCCTGTGAACTCCAGGGAGTCCAGCCTGGTGATTTTGGCAGTAGCTGCTGGAGCTAATAAATCCTAATCCTAACTGGCAAATCCCAAGTGTTACCTAGGATATATCTGGGGAGATGTCATTTTTTCTATGATATGAATATTCTTTTCAGACCAATTTTATTTTCAGGGATGTAGTTTAATTGAACGTTACCACCAACGCACAGGACATGTCCATTAATAAAAAACACCTGTCCCCTCACCCCACAGGTTGCTGGATCAGGCAAGGTGAAATACCTGTCCCCTCACCCCACAGGTTGCTGGATCAGGCAAGGTGAAATACCTGTCCCCTCACCCCACAGGTTGCTGGATCAGGCAAGGTGAAACTTGTTTTGTCCCTGAACAACGCAGTTATCCTGAATTACTAGTCACAGCTATGGATGAGAATGTGTTCTAAGTCAATTTAACTGGGAATTTGAGACCATTCCAAATTATTCTGAGGAACAAAACTCAAATCATTGGGGGAAAAGGGTCTGGGGTCCCATGTTTTTACTCTACGTTGTCAAAAATGAGGCCACTGAAAAATGTTGTTGTCGAGTGGGTATTGCCCCTGCTGGGGGGGGGAGCCATGACTTCAACACACCTACCCAAAGCTAGATTGGCAGGTAAAGCACTTATAAAACCTTTCAAAAGCTTGGGGCATGGAAGACCACACACACACACAGGCCACACCAACACTTCATATCCAACAGTACATTACAGACACACTTGCGCCCACACACACTCATCTCTTTCTACATGTATACACACACACTCATCTCTTTCTACATGTATACACACACAACCGAAACTCAATAGCAGTATTCATGCACAACGACTGCACTCACACCCCTTTGTCTTTCACACACAAATACACAGACAGCAAACTCACACACACACTTACACAAGCACACTCCCCCCTTGAACCCATCTACGTGCAGGACTCTGGAGGAACAGAACCACGGACCTGGTACTTATCACCCGCAGATCCAGGACACAATCAGCGAGCTTCCGCCCAACTCCTTCTCCTGCTGCTGAACACTTAATGAGAGGAGAAGGAGAGTAGGAGTGAATAGGAGGACAGGGACAGAGGGAAAGAGGAGAGACAGAGAGAGAGAGGAGTTGATGAGGAGAGAGGGGAATGGTGAAGGAGGGATGGGAGAGACAAAGAGGGTGAGGAAGGACAAACCAGCCAGTTGTCGGTCTCTGCGTCTCCCCCCCAGATCTCTTGTTTTGACAGAGAAAGTTAAAGGCCAATCACCCTCCATTAGGCCGCTCTGCTTCAGTTAAAGTTGTACTAGAGAGACTGAGGCGTGTGTGTGTGTGTGTGTGTGTGAAGCAGGGTGTGCATCCTGTGGTGGGGAGCTGGTGTGTGTGATGGTTTATAATGGGAGTTGCGCAGTGGACTGAATCGCTTTGTGTGTGTCTATGTTTACTGTGTATTTCTCTTTCATGTGTTTACTGCTATTCCAGCAGGTTAGCATGTTGAGGAAGTGTTCTCACACTTAGCAACAGCCTGGGAGCCACAAGGGTTCACCGTCAGGCTCCTGGGAGCCACAAGGGTTCACCGTCAGGCGCCTGTGGGCTCCAGACGGCCTGGTGAATGCAGGAGTTAATATGACAACGCTACACGTCAGCCAACCCAACAGCCCGTTAAATACAGGTGTCACCTGCTCAGCCTGTCCATTTAACCGGGGTCGGCTAAGAGGCAGGGACGATAGCATTCAGAGGCGATACGTGGACACCCTGGTAGACACAATAGCCCCCACAGACAATAAGAACCTCTTTTCTGGTCTCCTTTCCTCTCTTTCCTCCTCTCCAGTCGGCCGTCCTTTCTCTTCATTAATATTCAGGGATGTCAGGCTGTGCTCTGATTCAGCAACTCGCCCTGCCTAAGTTGGTATCACATTCACACACCAGTCACTGTAGAATAGAGAAGCTCCACCACCCATTAGCTGCTCTCTCTCTCGCTTTGTTTCACGCTCTCTGTCTCTCCCTCTCTCTGTGTCTCTTTCTCTCTATCTCTCTCTCTCTCCCTTTGTGTCACTATCTCTGTCTCTCTGCAGCTGTAGGTCACGTAGATAGGTTGAGATGTTTACACCAGAATTCCAAACCCTTTCCCTGCCTCCCTCCCGCTCCTCCCATTGCTCTCGAGTGTGTGATCCAATACTCTAACGCCAGTCGATCAGCGTGCCCATTAAACGTGACAATTACGTGTGTGATTGTGTGTGAACATCCTCTATTGATCGCTCCTTAATAAAGCATGAACATGATCAGTGAGAGTCCGTGTGTGTGTGTGTGAATATGTTAGAATGTGTGTGTGTCTCCTGGTGTGTACTCTGCCTGTGAAAATTGGTGGAAGATTGTCACATTAAAACCAGCAGCAGAAAGTTTTGAAATGACTTAACAAACCAGAAGTCTGATTGTAGAAGCAGAGGAGTGAGACTGATGACGATACCCTCCTCCTCCCTCCACCTTAAATCTCTTTGTCCTCCCTCACTCCACCTTAATTCTATCTCCTCCTTCTCCATCCCTCCACCTTACAGCTCCTCGTCCTCCCTCCCTCCACCTTAAATCTCCTCATCCTCCCTTCCTCCACCTTAATTCTATCTCCTCATCCTCTTGTTTTACTCCACCTTACTTTGCCCTGTCACAAATCTGTCACCCTTTGTCACATTTATTCTACATACTCTCTCTTTTCCAACCCACTCATCTATTTCTCATTTTATTATTTTCTATCATGTCTCTCTCTATCTCTCTATCCGATCCTAACTTCACCTACAGGACGCTGCTTCCCTCAGGAAATGTGTCACTTAAATCTGTATATTCAGAGGCCCACATGGGGAACAATGTATAATCCATGAATGCAAATAAACTGCCCTCAATTTCAGTACAATGCAATGTCCAATTGGGACTGAATGCGCACATTCAAAGACAAGCAGACTTGCTTTAAGCACACTCCCTTCAAGTGCACTCACTTTAAGCACACTCCCTTTAAACACACTTCTTTTAAGTCCACTCAATATAAGCACACTCCCTTTAAGTCCACTTACTTTAAGCACACTCCCCTTACGTCTACCCACTTTAAGCGCACACCATTTAAGTCCACTCCCTTTAAGCACACTCCTTTTAAGTCCACTCCCTTTAAGTCCACTCCATTTAAGCCAACTGAGTAAAATTCTCTGTGGCCTCTCTGTCAAAATGTCTTATCTCCGACTTTTGCCCTGGATTTTTCATTCACTCTTTAACACTTTCTGCTTTTCAAGAGTTTATCTCACAAATTCTGTCTCATCCTCACGGCCCACTCTACCTTTAGTTATTTTCCCCCTAGGTCAGAATCTCTCACATTTTACATGACACTTCAGTTTTATTCAGAGTGACTTCACATTCACAGTAAAGACTTGGTCAATGTTTTATTCAAAACCACAACCCAAGCTCTGCGCTCTACTAACTGAGCAACACAGAACCTGCAATATGTTACACTTCACGTGATCGCTCAGAACCGAATTGTCCATGTAAACCCCACCTGGGATTTGAATTCACAATTTAAAAAAAGCAGAACTTCCCCATCTCCCCCAGTCCATGTTTTCAGATCAACTTTCTTTATTCAGAATGGCGCTTGACCTTAATTGCCCCCAGGGCAAGTCACCATGAATCGGTGTGTCAGATCAATGGCTCAGATTGTTTGCGCTGAGGTTGGCGGTCCCACTGAGGCAGCGAGGGGTCTTACAGCAGGAGGCTGTAATGAGTTCCGGCCTCCTGGAGATGGAGCCTCGTCCGGAGCCAGGCAGGATGTAGCTGTCTGGGCGGAAAACAGGGCTGGATGAGAAACCCAGTGGAGCGGGAAGTGTTGTCGACTCTGTCGCGATGCTGAATCTGGATGCCGAGGCCAATGCTGTTTCTCTTCACGCGTGAGGAACACACGCCAACACAAACACACACGCACGCGTGTTACAAACGTGCAGAGGGCTTCAGACTGCAGCCTTGAGCATGAGGTTCAGACTGTCTCTGTTGTTGACTGGAGCCCCACTTTCCTGCCGTCACGTTGACCTTCCAGCAACCCCCTTTTCCCTTGCCTCGCTCTGTCCTTCTCCTTCTCTCTCACTTTATCTCTCACTCTATTTTTCTCCCCCCTCTCAATGCTTCCTTCTCTTTCTCTGTCTACCCGTCTCTTTCTTCCTCTCTCTCTCTTACTCTCTCTCATCTCAGTCTCTCTCTTTGTTTCTGCCTTCTAGCGTCAGAGGGATGCACAAACATTTACAGTTGAAGCTCAGACAAACACAGAGGAAACAGAATACTCAAACACACACACACACACACAAACACACACACCCTCAGAAATCCATATTCCCCTGCCCAAACCTTAACCTCAATTATCTACCAGCCTAAAACTTAACCTAGCCTTAACACCTAAACCTAATTGCTAGTGCCTACACCTCAAAGTAACACCGATTGGAACACTATGCCCAGTTGTATGTTTTTCTATAAAACTGAACCCTACACACACCCAAGTACACAGAGACACACACAGACAGCATGATCAGGTGCCTGTCTCATTAATCTACTTGATTCCCCGTAGAGTGGTGAGCCAGTGGTCGGTGAAGATTTGTGTGTGTGTGGGTGCGTGTCCATTAGACAGCTGTTTAATCAGTGGAGGCGCTGAATGATCCAGTGTCTCTGAGCCTGTGACCCCGTCTGACCTGTCTGTCAGTTATTTCTTGATGTTACTCACTCCGGGTGCTCAGTCAATTGAAAAGTGAGACCATAATCACCCGCCAGTAACTCAGTGCTTCAGTGCTGCAGACCGGAGCTTTCCCCTGCCTCCAGTCTGCCTAGGCCTTGTCTCAGGAGCCCCCTCTGGAGGCCCCTTGGACTCTGGAGGCCCCTCTGGAGGCCCCTTGGACTCTGGAGGCCCCTTGTCTCAGGAGCCCCCTCTAGAGGCCCCTTGTCTCAGGAGCCCCCTCTGGAGGCCCCTTGGACTTTGGAGGCCCCTCTGGAGGCCCCTTGGACTCTGGAGACCCCTTGGACTCTGGAGCCCCCTTGTCTCAGGAGGCCCCTCTGGAGGCCCCTTGGACTCTGGAGGCCCCTTGTCTCAGGAGGCCTCTCTGGACGCCACCTCCAGCTCCCTGCCAGCTCAAATTGTTCGGTCGCACACGTCCGTCCAAGTCTCTCCGGATCCGGAGGGCTCCTCATCTTCAGCTCCGAGGTTTAAAGGCCCCTGTTAGGCCCGGGTCAGCGCTCTCCTGGCTGGATGCCAGTTGTCTAGCCGACCAGGTTGAGAGCCTCCTGCCCAGACACAGGCAGATCTTCACAGGAAAATCGGTACACCGAAAGGACACCTTGTTAAGTGTTGTCCTTTTTCCAAAGTGGTATGGCTCTGTTGGTAAAGCCTGGCACTTGTGCCACATTATAGCAAATTCTATAAAAATCCAGCAAAAAAGGTAGATTTTCTAAATTTAAAGTTTTCTTCCTATAACAGGCAACTTCTCCCATGGTCTCAGACCAGATCCACCTAACTGCTGAAATACAGTTAAATTAAGCACAATGACCACTGCACAACTATTTTGTATGAGGCCCCTCTATTTCCAGACGTTCCCCTTTCTTCTCTGGGGTCACCCCTGAGGACAGGCTGGCATTCCGTCATGGCACACAGATCCCTTTCCCTCGCTCAGTCGGACGTGGTGTCCTTACATACTAGATGAAAAGAGGTTAGTGTGGGCATAGTGGTTTGTTGCCCCCTGGGGACAACAGGAAGTGTACCAGTATATGACCAGCAAACAGGATGTGAACTTAAGCTAAACGAGAAAAAAAGCTACTGCAGAAATCCCCCCCGTCGAAAAACAAACCCACGTATGGAACCCATGCCCTTATGGTGACCATGTGCACAATTTCAGGGGAAAGAACACATTAACCTCCAGAACACAGCTCTCAACACGATCCTCCCAGGGATATATTACCCTTCTTTCCACGCGCTGACATTGGTTGGGCTCCAGCGCCGCGTTCCCTGGGACCGGGACCAAAGTAATTTTCTTCCAATCGGAGCATGCTCTGCCCTTTCCTGGAGACTTCTTCCCGTTTCTTGTGGCGATGACATCGGCTTTGTTCTTCTGTTGCTGCCACTGTATAATCCTGGTATGATTTCTCCCGTTCTGAACCATAGCCTAGAGACAAAGTCAACAGGTAGCAGTGGAGATCGGTCCAATAGCAGGAAATATGATACTAATCCCTTAGCTCCACTGGTGATGCAATTATATGGATGTCTTGTTTAGATAATCACCCCATAGTCAAATAAATACTGTCTTAAAACTAAATATTTTGACAGAGAGAGCCACTGGGGAAAGATAGAGGAGAGATTTGGCTGGAAGAGCAGTGGGCCTGATTTAAACCCATACTGCATCGTAGGGCACCAGAGACCAGAATAAACAAGGCCACACTCATGAAGAATGTTTGGGGGAAAGTCCCCCCCAAAAAATCCCTGCTGCATTTTCCCCTGACTTTTTCGGGGTGCGTTAGGTCTAAGATATCAAAAGCAATATATACAGTCATGCAACGTTGTCTCAACACTATCAAGTGCTGCTTCATTAGCTTTTAAGTGTTTCTTTGTGCATTCTTCCATGTAATGTTCAGCCCACAACAGAGAACGAGGAAGTAAGCGTGCCTCAGCGTTGACCTTTACAGGTGATTGATTGGAGTCGGACATGTCTGCAGCCTCCCACTGTTGACCGCTGGCGTTCTGTCCGGCTGGAGTTAGGACACGTCCAGGAATTAATAGCCCTGTCCATAGACACAGAGGGGGCATCAAACAAGAAGTCTCAGAATTGCTCCATCTCTGCAGATTTAAGAGCCAAGAATACCAGATTCCCAGAGCAAGCGTTACAGACAAATCCAATGAATCTCAGTTTGCCACTGTTGCATAACCCACCTCCTTCCCAACCTTACCTCAGAGGCATCAACGTGAGGATAAAATGCTCCTGCAAGCCCAGGTAGTTAAATCAATGCCCTCAGCAAGTTTTCAACTGCTCTCCAATGAGCAATCTGCCATTTGACTTTCTGGTAGGGAGTAGCCTGACCAGACTACACAAACATCTTAGCTTTTTAATTCTATGACGCTGGGCTTGTAATAGAGATGTATTATGTTTTGAGCAAATTCTGTCTATAACCCTACACAGTAACCTATAAACCCAAGTTTCCTGTTCACTAGTTATGGAACAGATGCAACTTCTTTAACATCCACTCTCTAACCCTAAACAAAATATATATTTCTTCTTCTAAATAATCGTAAATAATTACTTTAATTAACAGAATACCCAATTTCTTTGTCTTATTGGCCGACAGACATCTCTTGCACTTACACATTTTCCTCCATGCTTTATCTGAAGACAGCAGGACTCTTTAAAAAAGAAATTATGTTCCATTCAGATAATGCCTTAGGAGAGCTGAAGGCAGTGCCTTTTCAGGAATCCACTGCGACAAGGAATCAGTAAGGTGTCAAATACAGTTTCCTCCATTCATCACCCTTGGGCACCTCAATATAATACCACATATCATTGTTTTTGAATGAACTGTGCCACATTTCCCTGTGCTTTGGAAAGTACCTCTCCGCTGGTACTTTGTGGGTTAGGGTCTTTCATTTTTGCGGACCGACTTGCATGTAGATCATTGCTCTTTCGTGGTTGTCATTTATTTTCCAATGAATCTGTTGGAACAAGAGGCACCTTTATGGTCCAGCAAACACAAATGTAAGTATGAGTCTCTCTCTATTTAGTTGGCACCGCAGCCTCTTTCAACACCAGATGGAAGCGGATTGTGATGATGATGATGATGACGACAAGCTGTATATGTTGATGAGCCGACTCACCGATTCGTTCTGTTGGCACCCAGGGCTTTCTTCCTCGCAGTCCTTGTCCCCCGATTTTACATAATACTCCCCATTGGCTGCTACTGCTGCATTCACAGCGATGCCAACGGATCTGTTGATCTGCATCGTATAAAGACGATAGCATTTTATTTCCTCCCAGTTGGATTGGTTACCAACCGAGCTGTCACCCTGGCTCTGCCCTGTCCCGGCCAGTTCTGCTATATGACAGGTTCATTTTTTGATTGCGTCTTTGCTCCCATCCAATGCCGCCCCTGGCCTTTTTGGGGGCCCTATGCAAACTTTGGGGGCCCCCCTCTCCCCTAGTGGTCCAGGGCTCACTAGCTTTCTGGGGCCCCCTTGTGTCCCGGGGCCCTAACCAACCGCCAATGTCGCTTATGCCAAGGGCCGGCCCTGCTCCCATACATTTTACGCAGGAGACTGTTATCCCTTCTGCTTACCGTCTGTGGCAAGCTCTGCTTGTGTCTCTTTCTCTCCATTGACCCGTCATTATCGTCAATCTGCAACCACTCGTGTGGTGGTGAACGTGTGGACGATCCTGTGGTGATGGACGTGTGGACGATCCCGGCCTCTTGCGTCTGATCGGCTTTTTGTTGCCCTGGGCGATGTGTATTTTCGCAAGCAACAATTAATCACAGGTGTTAAAATTCAGGCGACGCAGGCTTTATCTCTGCTCTGACTTTATCATTTATTAAACCAGTAGCAATAGCCTGAAGGCATCGGCCCATGACTAACTCTGTGCTGTTGTTTCAAACCTGATTGGGCAAAAGCTGAGGCTCGCTATCTGTCTTAGGTCAAATACTCTATCTTGGGATTCAAAGTCAGACTCTTCCAGCTTTTGTGTTGCCTCTGACAACTTGTGATACAGTTCAGTCGAGTCCTTCTCTGAATAATGTGTCCTCAGGATTTACGGTGTCTGCAAGTCACTCTTTCTCAGAGTGTATAATGAAGTGTCCAACACAGAAGGTTACGTTACTTTTAAATCACGTCAGCACCAAGTAAAACAGCAGAGGCTTCTTCTCAATTGTTCTACCTCTAAGACAGCCAACTCTCTCTTTAGTGGTCAATCGCCATGGCCTTTTACCAGAGCGCCCCCTAAAGGCTGGAAAACAGTTGTATTACACCCCTTAATGCCAGCAAGAACTCACTAACGTGATGGTGTCAATTGTTTTTCTGTGATGAAATTAGTGTCTTGGCCAAATTTTTCCCTGCGTGAAAGATTATTATTAATCTCAAAAGGCCTTTGTTTTGGGGTTTTACCATAATTTCAAATTGGACCAGTCACTAGTGACTACAATGGATAACATTAATAAATGAACCTACCCAGTCCTGGGGTCACATAAGTCGCCTAAACTGAACTGACTTGCCACAGCACCAGCTGGGCACCCTCTGCTACCCTTGAGGAGGTCCTTGGGGCAGCCCAGGAGTGTCTCTGGGGCTCCTCCTGCGCTGGGCGGGCCCTAGGTCCTGCCAGATGGGACTAGTTTTCCCCCCCTGGCCTGTCAGACTTCGCCCCTTCAAAGTCCATGGCCTTTTTTTGAGATGGACCCTTTAGGTCAGACGTTGTTTTTGTTGAGATCCATATTTCCATGCGAAATATTGAGTCGACAGTATGACTGTCTTTCAGACTGCTGTCCACTGTCATTATACTTTCCCCAGTCCTATTGGATTGAACTCGGCCAATCACCGATTTCTGTCACAGCCTCCTGGTTTCCACCAATCAACATGTGGACACAGTCGCTCAGTTCTGTCAACATCAGATTGCCAACTGTTTGCTCCGAGGTCATTGTCTGTGCATTTAAGGGTCTTGGAGTTCCTTGTTTTTTCCCTTGTTTTTTTCATCCAGTTTTGATCTTGAAAACACATGACAATGGGTTAATGTGTGTGTGTTCGTGTTCATGTATGGTAGCTATGAAGACCAGTCCTGGACTAGACTGGAGGGTTCAGACCAGAGTATAAGTCAGCTTTATTTAGTAGCGAGAGAGGGCTTTCACAGCTGGCTGCTCGGTTGGGTGATGGCATAACGGCCAATCACTTCTACAAACAACCGTAGAGAGGATGCCTCTACACCCATACAGAAATGATAGATGAACAAATCATACATTGTGGTATGTTTCTGTGTTATCAGGAGTTTGTTTGGACAGGAGCAGAGTTCACTCACATACAATTCATGGGGAACAGATCTCCCTCACATAGTGTTAAAATGAGCCCCAGTGGGAACAGATCTCCCTCACATAGGGTTAAAATGAGCCCCAGTGGGAACAGATCTCCCTCACATAGGGTTAAAATGAGCCCCAGTGGGAACAGATCTCCCTCACATAGGGTTAAAATGAGCCCCAGTGGGAACAGAGCCTCCCTTCATCCACTGGACAAAAGCTTAACATTTTAGACACAACTGACAACTTTTGTGATCAGGACTATAGGTTAGAGCCCCCCCTATTCCCACACAAAGTTACTGCTCCCCCAATTCTTAAATCCAACATGTAACTGGTGTAATGTAACCAACACCTCTACCTGATTAAATGGGACACAGTCTATGGTTCTCAGTGTACATTCCTAGTAACACTGTACATATTGTTAATCATTAAGCTATTGTCAAGCCCGCTTCATTTCAGACATTTAAACCATTCTGATACTCATTTCGGTTTATTTTCTCTCCCTCATGGAATGGGCCAATAGCGGCATGGCAAATGTTCTCCATGACCGCCAGTCATAAAATCAAAGGGTTCCCATATGGGACAAAAGAGCCGAGTCCACCTCCTTCGAAGTTGCTCTGGCGGGATTAAACAGCACTGGTATTACCATGTTTCGGATATTTCCGTGACTCAGCAGTGATGAATGACCAATCAGCGCTGACATGGCCTGTAATACAGTGACAGGGTAGTGTTGATCACAACGGTGATGTGTGTTTTGTTGTGAATTCATCCCGATGTCTCCACACTGCGCTGACACTACAGTGTGGAGCACTGCGTGATAATACATAATAGATGTCCTTGAGCTGTTGCTTTCACCATTAACCAAGGCCCAGGGGACAGACTACTGCCAGCGCCCTCTAATCCATACTGGCCGACACGTCCATGCCCAGATCAGCAGCTTTGACCGGACACGGAAACAAACTAAAACAGAGTAATAAAGTGGCCCCAAATAAACATTTTCAAGTCGTGATGAAGAGACTTATTAGTCCAGAGGGCCAAATGATTTCCTAGGTGATACTCGCTTGCCTCACACAGCTGCTGATGTCTGGCTTTATACCCTTGGTCTGCCGCAGGAAAGCAACAAAACCTTTGGCAGAGAGATTCTAGTGGCTCCCAGATATCAATTTCAACTGTCCTACTACACTGCCGGATAACAAAGGACTAACCAAACAATGATACTTCACAGAAGTATCTCGTATAGCAAAAAAAAAAAAGTTAACATCATACCCTACAGCGTGCCAACTTAACGGATAGCGTACACGCTTCCTAAATTACAGAATAAAATATTGTACTTCATCAATCTGTGGGTTTTGAATAGAATACTACCGTTAGTAGTTTCGCCAACTGTGCAATGACACATTCAGTATTAAAACGTAAATGACCTCAGCCAACTAAGCCATTTAGACTCTATCTCTGTATTAATTTCTGGCATGCAGTACCATTCCCTCAAATCTGTAACCCACAGAACCCAGCAGAGCTTCTACCCCAGGCCATGAAAGAAACAAGTCTGCCAAACGAATATGTTTATCAAATGTTAATTATCTCCAAATGCCTGACTGACAGGAGCGGCCGAATGATGGGAGAATATGTTGTTTTTTATCTCCACAAGCATGGGTCTACTGGCATCTTGGGTTCCGAGGGGGTGGAAGTCAGGGGGGACATGTCACCCTCAATATTAGGAACGGGTTAAATTGTCCCCACAATAATGTTTTTTTTTGAGTAGTTCTTTTATTTTGAAAAAATTACACGATGGAATTTGACGCGTCGCGGTTGTGACCTAATTCGATATTCTCAATCATTCTTTCTTGACAAGCCGTGTCAAGAAAGACGTGTTATATGTGTTGTTTTCAGTCAGTACAACGTGAATAAACATGTACACTTTATTACGTTTTCATAGCTATAGAATGAACAGATGTGATAACATCTTCTGACTGTCATTGAATACAATCTATGATAAAAGGATTGCATCTGAAGTTAGGGGTGTGCTGTATGTGTTTAGGCCACAAACCAACACGTAAGATAGTGAAAAGCATGAATTGATGGTCTATAGGAGCAGATTGGAAAACGTAAAGCAAAACAAACATGCCTGATTGAGACGTTACCAACCTCATTGCAGTTTCAGTCATTTTCAATGATTCACTTATGTTCACTTGTATACCAATGGCAACTCCACCACCCTTTTCAAAACAAAGATGCGTGTCCGGCCCGCTTCAACATGCCACATCAACTTGAGAACGGAACTAAAAGAGTAACAAGGCATGAGGTCTGTGCCTGGCCATGTTGTACCGACCGCTGAAAGCGAACACTCATCCAGGCTTTTTGCTATTTCCTGCATGGTCGGCCAACCTTCTCGCATCTCTGACAAGGTGCTGTTATTTTAAAAAAAATCAAAAAGCCATTATCTTTTATGGAAGGTAACAATCCAATGACCAATTCATTCTTTTCACTGCTTGCCATTGGATTATTAAACAGGTCTACAGAAGAGTCTAGAACAGTGACTCCATCCTATCACGGTCAGCACAGGGCACATAAGTGAAGCAGGATTGAGAAACCGATGGCCTCAGCGTTTCTGCTCTCCTACGAAGTTGTGACCAACTCCTAATCCTGTCTTAATTGTTCACCTTCCATCATGGATTGATATTAAATCCAGATCTAGAAATCATCCCTCAAAACAACTTGAAGACCTTGTGCAGTGGTTGACAATCTACTGGTTTATGCTCATTCATCTATTCCACCCGACGCTCCATTCCCATGTCTCATCTCCTGTCACTCTTTATCTTTCTCTCTCTCGTCCCTCGTCTTCCGGAAAAAAGCTCACGTTTGTGAATACTAGACTAGAGAACGAGCGGGAGAGGAACGAAGACTCAAGACAGTCAGTAATTTCATGGGGAAATATTCATAAATCCGTGGTCTCAGCTCTCCTGCACTATTCACTACGATAGGTGGACGCGCTGACACCATCCTCCCCATCCGAACCTCAGAGGCTGCGTGTTCATCTCGAGCCTTACTTCATGAAATAGGTCACACAGTCCATTCTGAAAGAAATTATTATAATTCCATCAAGCTTAGCCCCAGAGACCTCTAGAAGTTATTACTTTTCGTTGATAGGGCAAATCTATTTGTTGGAGCCCCACAGAAATGTTATCCTTCATATTATTAGTAGCCTGCTTTCTGCTGGTTTTTTCAACACTCGATGCGTTTCCCTAAATGCAAGATGTGTTTCAACGATGTGACTGGGTACGATAGCAAAACGTTGCACCTTTTACATTTTTCTATTTGAGCTACCACACTAGAAATGTGACACAAATAACTTGTGTAACTTTTCTTCAAAATTGCAATGTCATGATCTCGGTAAATCAAGGAGACAAGGGTCCAATTCAAAGGTCACAACACTATGCCACAAAATTACCACAGGTTCCTGCTTCACCATCCTGCTGGGGTTGAGCAGCAAAGTGATCCTTGAACAATCATTTTTACCAAATTCCCCCGCTCTCTGTGTCTCTGGCAACATACACAATGGCTTTTATTTCAAAGGTATCGGTGTACATACACTGTTACTGCCCTTTCGAATTGTCAGCCGCCGAAATAGACTAATAATGTAAAAAAGGTAAATGAAGATGGTCAGTACGGTCTTACATCCAAGATATAACCCCACCATGTCAGTGAAAGGGTGGTGCATTTGGTATTGTCACGTTGTTGACATTTGTTACTTATTTATTATGGATTTTTATCATCACAGACCGCTTTGAAAGTACACTTCCTTTCAAAAGTTTAGGTTCACTTGTCCTCGTTTTCACCTTACATTTATACCCGTAAAACAGGAAAACATGGTTCCTGATCAAATCACGGCATGCTCAAAAGAAGATGAAATACTGACCATCTCCGAACACAAATACATGTAACAGAAATACTGACCATCTCCGAACACAAATGCATGTAACAGAAATACTGACCATCTCCGAACACAAATAGCGCATTCATCCCCCTGCCACCCTGTGGCGTCAGCACAGGAATTCCCCCGGGGGTTCAGGAACTTGTGTACAGTTGACAGGGACGCAAAGGACAGATCTGGCACCAATTAGCAGTCAGATCGGAAGCGGCACTGTCGGGAGTGCTTCTCGTGTCACAGAATAACACAGAAGTGCTCTACGGCCATTGTAGCGATTATCTTGAGTCACGTAGGCTCCAAAGCTTGTTGCCCAACAGGGGTGTGTGTGTGTGTGTGGTCCGTGTCCCTGTGCAGAAGAGGTTGGAACTCGTGATGTTCGTTTGCTCCGCGTAGAACCGGCGCGCCACGACACCGGACTTCCCACTCGTCCGTCGGACCCGGTGCGACCCCATTTCTGATGTTGAGCTCAATAATGGGTTTCCCCGGCGGTAATGAAAGGCGATCGGCCTCTCCTCAGCATATCCGGCAGGCTACATATTGCAGTCTGTAGTAACAAAGGAACAGGTCGCCCACTGGAGACTCACCGTCAGGTCCTGTTTTGATCTACAGCAGCTGTAGGCAGGTGCTGAAGGCTACAGAGCACAATAGAGTTCTCTGAGCGCCAATGACCTACGACCTTTCTTTAATATTTCAGCGCAGTGCCTGAACTCACTTATCAACCACGGTTCTAAAAAGGCTGTGTGTTCCCAGTAGGGAGGCTTTAACAGGTCTCTCAGACACCGGGGGTCCGGGAACTGATCTCCGAGGATCGCCCCCTGGTTTCAGAGCCGTGTCCCAGAAAATACCGCGTGGCTAATTAAATTATGCCCGAGCTCTATCGGCGGAGTGATCAGGACGCCTTGCTGCCCACTCACCTCCCCTTCATCTATAATTCAGGCCAGTCATGGACCCCAAGACAGCCACGGCTCAACAGCAATTCATTAACTGTCAATGGTCAGGGGTTACCATGAGAACGAGAGTTAGGGGGGTCAGGCCCTCTGGGTAATATCTTATGGAGTGCTCGTCATGCCGGTAAACGGTATCCCGCTCAGTTCTCACGGGGGTAAAATGGGAGCGAAGTTCTCGTCTCGCGAACGGGCAGCGCCACTCGACCATCGTGAGTGAACGCGGTTGGCCGGCGGTCGTACATGACACAGTTCTGGCTGGTGTCACATCAAGGCCACGACTGTCAACCGTTCACCACATTCTGTCGTGGGCACTTTCTCGGTGCCCGACGGAGTTACCTCGTCGCTTGCACTGAGAGGACTGCATGGAATCGATGCTCGTTGCGCTGTCAGAAAGCCAGCCAATTGCTGGGTAAGAGAAAGGGACCAGACTTCTTAACCGTGCCCCGCTAACTGCACGTTGATGGCAGCCTGGCGTGTGAAGTCCAGGGCGGATCGGCGAGACCTAACACAGGAAAGTTCCGGAAAAACTTTTAATGATCCCCTGGAGTGGCCATCAGATGGCGTAATTACTTCAAACGAGCTCTGGGGCCCACTAGCTGCCTGGGCTCCACTCACGGACCCCTTTTAAATGCAAATACCGTCCGGTGTCAATCACACCCCCATAGCAAGGCGCGTGCACACACACACACACACACACAGAGACAAACCCACAAGCGCATAAAACCTTACACAAGACACCTTAAAACGTGCACTCACACAAAAAACACACTCCTGCCCTTTTTCACGCTCACACTTGCTAACCTCCAATTGACACACACACACACAAAAAAGCTCTCACAATATATTCAATAATTTGCTTCAACAAAGCAGATACATATGAAGTCGGGAACATTAGACCATCCACGGTATGGAACCATCTTAAAATGCAGTCGTGGCTGGCTGCCGGATCCGTTTCTGTGGCTGCCTTGCCCTACATCTAGAGTCTATAACCGAACCGCTACCAAACACAACCACCGCTAACAGACACAGATGTCCACTCAGACGCCCTGACATCCCATCATCCTCCACGAGATCCCAACTTCCTCCGCGAGATCCCATCACCCTCCACGAGATCCCATCATCCTCCGCGAGATCCCATCATCCTCCGCGAGATCCCAACTTCCTCCGCGAGATCCCAACTTCCTCCGCGAGATCCCAACTTCCTCCGCGAGATCCCATCATCCTCCACGAGATCCCATCCCATTTTTTCATTGCAAAGAAAAAACATAAGCTACCAAGAATCCCTGAGGCTGGAGTTTGTGTGTGGTTCATCTAGGTTTGTTTGTGTCTGCATACAGAAACAACACGCCAGTAAAACTGCCAGCTATAAAAAGCGGATCTAGTTTATTATCGTCATTGTTATGAGAAAACCCCACTCCATATTTTCCCTGACAGTTAATCATGAAAAACACGAATCACAGCACAGACATATGAGGGAGATGAAGAGACCAACGGAGCGGGTGTTAGCAGTCTGGAGGGCGGGTGTTAGCAGTCCGGAGGGCGGGTGCTAGCAGTCCGGAGGGCGGGTGCTAGCAGTCCGGAGGGCGGGTGCTAGCAGTCCGGAGGGCGGGTGCTAGCAGTCCGGAGGGCGGGTGCTAGCAGTCCGGAGGGCGGGTGTTAGCAGTCCGGAGGGCGGGTGTTAGAAGTCCGGAGGGCGGGTGTTAGCAGTCCGGGGGGCGGGTGTTAGCAGTCCGGGGGGCGGGTGCTAGCAGTCCGGAGGGCGGGTGCTAGCAGTCCGGAGGGCGGGTGCTAGCAGTCCGGAGGGCGGGTGTTAGCAGTCCGGAGGGCGGGTGTTAGCAGTCCGGAGGGCGGGTGTTAGAAGTCCGGAGGGCGGCTGTTAGCAGTCTGGGGGGCGGGTGTTAGCAGTCTGGGGGGCGGGTGTTAGCAGTCCGGAAGACAGTCCACTGACCGGGACACCGGGAGAAGGCTCCATGGCCCGGCCACGCCGCCACCGTGCCAGGCTCCCATCCCGCCTCTCTCACTGCGGTCCCTCCCCATCGCTAGGCCCTCCTCCTCCTCCTCCTGTCGGCGTGGGCATTGGACGATTGTTGCAGAGCCCAAATTATTAAAGAAGCATCCTGACCGCCAGAGAGTAATCTGATCTGACCATTGAAACCTTGTTTTCATCCAGGCAACTGTCAGCCCCACTGAACCCCCTTGAGGGAGGGAAATGTTTCCTCACAGGTTCATCTCGATGTACTTGCCCTCCATTCCTCCAATCTCCGCCGTTCCAAATAACCCTTTCCTTACCCCAGCCCAACCATTCTCCAGCACCACCCCTCCCCACTCAGCCCCGCCCCACCTGCTCAGCCCTTTAACTGACATGCCCATCTTCTAGCCCAGATGCTTCCCTGCTCAGACCGTCCTCCAGGCCCGCCCCCGACCTACACAGCCCCGCCCCTTCATGCTCAGCCCGCCCCCTGCCTGCTCAGCCCAGTCCTCTTCCAGCTCAGCCCCGTGCTGGTTCCATTAGTACTCTCTTCTTGAGGTGCTCCAGCCTGTCGCTGGACAGCGCCCCCCTCAGGGCAGTGAAAAATGCACAGTAGTGGGCGGTGTTGTGGAGCATGAGCAGAACTCCAGCCAGCAGCTCATTGGTCATAAGCAAATGGTGTAGATACGCCCTCTGGTGGTTACTACAGCAGTAGCAGCCACACCCCTCCACCAGCGGACCAAAGTCATCTCGGTACCTGGAGAGCAGAGGGCAAAGGGTCAAACACACACACACACACACTTCTCAACATGTCTCATTGGCTAGTGTGGTAAGGTTGTCGGGCTAGCCAATCGTCTTGCTGCGGCCAAGCAGCTATGCCCACATACGTTTGTTTCTTTTACACAAGGAATCTGAATTGTTCCATTATGATGATTCAGATCCAATATTTAAGACACCTGTCAGATCACTAATACTTAGAGACGATCCAATTGCTGGTAATTTGGATTAGTGTAACACCCGTTGACGTTACTTAAATGGTTTCATAAATGATTTAAACAGAAAGAATCTCAAACGGAAAGTGCAGGGCACAACATTGCACCAGAGGTTTTCAGTTTGGGTAATCAAGCAAAATGGACGCACGTCTTAACAAAATGGACACAAACCTCTTGTCTTTCAGGTGGATCTCAAACCGAGTCATCTTGGTCTGATCCTCTTGACAATCAGGTCCATTCTTCTCCGCCGCGTCGGCTCCTGGCGGGTCCTCATCCAACTCCCCAACTGCCACAAGGTGCACCCATTGAATAAATCCCTTTAGTCGCAGACATCAAGACCAATCGGATAGATTCACTGAACATACACATATCCTGAAACCATACACTTTAAACCAGTTATGGCCCATGGTGTTTTCATTTCAAGCTCTCCTCTTTTCGAACACAGGAGTAAAACAGTTTGGTGAGTTCCAGACCGTAAATGGAAAAGCCCCACAGACAGACACCCATCCAACCCCCCACCTGTCACCCTACCTGCGCTAACACACACACACACACACACACAATTCCTGGCCCACCAGCTTCATAACAAACATCTATCCAGGGAGATCAGCGGTGGACAACGTGAGGAGTGATCCCAATCGGAGAGGGAGGCAAGGGGGAGGGCGGTGCAGAAGTGCAGAGAAGAGGGATGGAGAGACGGAACTAGAGGGTAAGGCAGAGAGAGGTCCAGGAAGAGAGAGGGGGAATGGAGGTAGAGAACGAGCACAGCCGAAAATAGAGGGAGTGGGAATGAGGCAGTGATTCATCCTGTTAAAAAGAAAGAGAGACAGAGAGAGAGACAGAGAGGGAGAGAGAGAGAGAGAACACCCTAAATGTGGGAATGATTCATCCGGTTAAAGAGAAACAAAGGGGAGGGAGGGAAAGGAGGAGGGTGGGGTGGGGGGTAGAGAGAGAGGAGGTGGATCAGCCTGTGGTGCAGGAGAAGAACATCGGGGGTGAGCGCTATGACACCACCAACCCACAGTGCCCTCTAATTGGCTGAGAGACAATTTGGACGCTCCCCCCTCATTCGCTAATGGACCCCTGCCATGCCCACACGCTCACCTCCCGAGGAGCCCATTATACCCTCCCATGCGGAATCGATCAGCACGTGTCGTCTCCAACTTGTCCTAACACCACTTTGACCTTATACGGAGGCATATGCAAAGTGGCTAAATGGAAAATGAGATTATCCCACAATAAATCCCCTCAGGATAATAGTAATCGTTTTGTGTCTCTTTTCTGTTTTTAGAGGCTAATTTAATTGTTATCTGTTTACTTGGGTTACAGTGAACAACCCCCCCATTGATTTCCTTTCAGTCTGACTTACTGGCTCAGTTTTTCCAACCAATTATTGTATTTAAGAGGGATGGTCTCTCCAAACAAATACACAGAAATGTTTCCCTGTAATGTTACACACACACACACACACACATCATCATGCATGCATTTAATGTACTTCAAGCAATGTTCACGTCGGAGGGGGCTTTAATGTCACCACTTCTCTGACAGGGCCTGTCGAACGCATTATCCTGAAAATGGTCAGTACGGGTATTTTGGCGGAAGATCTATATAGAATAATGAGGTCCTTCAATGGAGCTTTTGGAAATGCTTGAACCCCCAGCTGGGCTGTTGTGGTACCAGGACACTGAGGTCAAGAACCCCAGATACCAGGGTTTGATTCCAGGATCCTTCCAGCCTACAGTCTCCCCCTGGAAACGTCCCCATTAGCCGGCGTAATGAGAGGACGTGGAACTAAAACGGGTCGGACACTCCCCTATTGGTCGGTAATTCAATTGTACGGTCACAGTGGGTTTAGAGGTCACCTAGTCGGCTGTCAACCGGCGCTTCCGGAACACGCCGAGCTGTGGGCGGGGCCTGGGGGCCTGTACCTGCCGCCTCGGGGTCCGGGGCGATGTCGAAGGCGAAGACGAGGGCACAGCCTCGCTCCGTCACCTGGAAAGGGAAGAAGCCCTCAAACAGGTCCACTCCCGCCTCCACACACGACAGCACCTGGTCTGGACGCCCCACACCTTGAAGAAGCCTGAAAGACACGCAGCCCTCACTTCTGGGAACCATACTGGATAATGCTTGGTTAATAAAAACGCACTTCCCTTTCATTATAACGGACCGGAAAACCATCTCTCTTGCTTTCCTTCATTCTCTCCCTCACACACACAGCCACACACACAGGGTAATGGGTCTGCTAGCACCACCACCATCTAGACAGGACGACCCAAAACTGTCCAGAAGGGGTCTCTTTAAATAAAGGAAACCCGGTCTGGCCCAAAGGTATACACTAGGTCTCAAACATGGCCTACAGAACCTCTCCCCTACCCAGCCTCCTTCACCCCACAGTCACTGCCTGCCACTTCCAGGGAGGGGTGAGAACGGGGTCCCCCTCACCGTCGAGGCTCAGAGTAGTCGGCCGAGTTCTTTGGGGAGACCAGGAGTTCTGGGGGAATAAGCAGGGGGGGGGTTGCCATGACTCCCAGGAGAGAATGCAGGGGTTGCCATGGTTTCCCGGGTGTTTTGAGTGAGCACAATGAGTGCAGAGTGATGGGGAGGATGGGGAGGGGGAGAATAGGGTGAGGGATGGAGGAGGAATAGACGGGAGGTGTTTCTACTCGTTCTCCACTGTGAGAAAAACAGCACCCCACCAGGGTGCCTTGAGGGTGGAGGACGTGCGTCTGTAAGTGGGCAGGACAGAAATACTCTTTGGGGGTTGAAGGAAGTAACTGTGTCTGTGTGGTGAGGATGGAGTTGGAGGTGGGGTGGTGCTGATGGAGGGGCTCGTTTCAAAAGGTTTTCCTTTAGCCTGTAATTGACCCGTCGAAACACTTCAAGGGGTCACTCAATTAGGGCCTAGAAATGGTCACCTAGTCCCTCCCCGCCCCTGGTCCCGGCTCTGGGTGAAAGGCCATGGAAAGTCCGACAACTGACCCGGACAGAGGAGAAAAGGGGAGAGGATATAGGAAGGATGGAGAGATAAAGGAGGAAGGAGATGGGGAATAGACAGTCTTGAAGAGACAGAGTGACAGATTTGTTTCAGAGATCATTTTGCTTTGTGAGGAAGCAGATAAGAGACAGAATCGGGGAAAGAGACACTGAAATGGAAAAAGGAACATTTATATTTAGAGTTTAATGGAGATGTGGTTGCCGACGGGTAGTGGGTGCACATCCACGACGTAGAGCTTGAAACACCCTTGTTTATAAATGATTTGTAAAAACAAGCATATTGGGCTTTTGAAGAGTCCCGTAGGTAAATAAAGCCCTTCTAAGATCAGCCGTTTCAAGCAGGACCGCAGAAACACATCAACACCCACCTGGGCTTGTCTTCGGGCAACTCCTTGACGGTGGCGAGGATGAGCTGGGTCCGGAGCTCCTGGTCCATCGCTGCACTGTGGAACCCATCCAGGCAGAATCCTCCCACTGGGCGCTTGGCCGTCTCCCGGGCCGACCTCACCCGCTCCTCCAGCACGTCCCCACCCTCCACCACCCCCAACACCTCCACCCCAGCCAGACCCTGGAGACCGAACAAGGTGGGTGAGATATTTAGAAGGTGTAGGAATGTAGCCGGTATCGGTAGCTTAATGAGGTAGCCATGGTCCACCGGGGGGAAGGGGAGGGGGGTTCCGCGGACCTGGGTTCCGTGGTGAAGCCGCAGACACTCATCCAGGTGGGCAAGGGTGCGGTCCACGGACTTGCGGACCCTCTTGCGAGAGGCGATGCCGGGCCAGGTCTCCCCGTCTGCCATGCTGTGGTACATGTCGGGCCGGACCGCCTTCTGGAGAGCCATGAACTTCGCCACGGACAACTCAATGCGGCCGCCGCTGCCCCACACGGACACCGTCTGGAACACCAACGGACTATGTTATGGTGAACGCCGATACATACAGCAGGAAACCACACACACACACGTTTGTCTGTCCGTGTGCGATTTCCAGATTTCCATGTATAAAAATGTAGACAGGCACCAACGTCTCCACTTTATTTGTGCTGGATAAATAGGACCTCAGAAACATGGCGTCTGACCTTGTTGGTGACGTGACCTGTGGGGCGTGTCGTCGCGGGGTCGTGGAGAGAGCAGTAGAGCGCCGTATCATGAAGACCTGTGAGGGACGGCCACATCACACCACAGTCCTCCTTCAGCACAGAACCGCAGTGATGTGTAGAGACCCAAAAGGCCCCTGTCTACTGCCAGACCAGACCACGGCAGGTAGCAGTTAGAATAAGTTTGTATTAATGTCAGAGGCCTCGTTCATGCTGTTAATTATACAGGAAACCCTGAAAGTCGTGCAGGAGCAGAGACATGGTCTTATCATAGCGGCCGGCTGTTGGAGGAGATCAAAAGTGACAGAAACCAGAAAATACTAACAAACAGCCACACACTTAATTACCCAATCAGCCCCCCCCCCCCTCCCCCAACAAACAGCACAGCCTAATAATTCCCTGTCTGTGACTGACAAGTGCCGGGATGGCAATTATGTTTTCTAATTGCCCAGGGGCAGCTAAGTGGTGTCACAACACAGCTAGCCGTCCATGAGTCGTACTTCCGACGCGAGGGATGTTTAAAAGCCATTCAGGATGTTTGATAGACTTGGAACAAGGTGGTGGTGCCGAAACGTTTTAGCCACTTCCACTTAGACACATTCAGCAGTACCGTGATTTACTCATCTCTGGCGTCTCTTTGAGCTTTCTGCTAAAGCCTGCTTAAAATGCAAGTCCTGTACACGAATGTGCACTTGACACTAAAGACAAAAAACGCCCTTTGTTGACTTATCCAGAGTGTTAAAGTACTTTCATCATGCATGAAGGGTTTAAAGTAGGAGGAAGTCATTGGTAAAGTAAGCAATTGCTCATACACTAGATAGCAACGTAATCCAAAACTGAGACAACACAATGGTATCAGCAAACGTATGACTCTGCTGGTAAGTAGGGAGGAACAAGCTGCCAGAATTCTGAACTCTCCCTTCAAGGCAAATGCAAGCATCAATGCAAATGCACAGGCATTTGCTAAAAATGGCTTTAAATTCAAAGCATGGTCACTCTTAAATGAATATTTAATAGGACATGCCCTGAGCAATATTAATTTACTGCACACGTTAGACTTTCTCAATGCAATTCTGTGTAGAGTAGACATTACATACAACACAGGGATAATATGAATATTCAGAGCCAACCAACCCGCAAACTTCCTGGCACCCTCCTTGAAATCCTCCAACACCTCCTGATGTTCAGCGCTGATGAAAGGACATAAGCAAGTCAATCATATATTCCCATGCAGAGTGTGTGTGTGTGTGTGTGTGTGAGAGAGAGAGAGAGCCAGAAGGGAGTCTCACAGTGTGTCCAGGGTCAGCTGTGTGACCGAGGGCAGGTCTTTCAGCGTGTGTAGGGTGTCCTGGGTGAGGTGTGGCACTGAGCCACACCGGGTGTACAGCAAGCAGCCTGGCACCTCCAGGGAGTGCTGTCCCGCCCTGCCGAGTCCCATCAGCACACCCAGCCGACAGCCCTGCACCACCCGAGACAGCTCCAACTTCATCCTGCTGCCTGACCGCGGAGGGAGAGGGGGGATGAAAACAGAAGAAGACAGTGAGATTGTTTCACATTGTAGGCAACCAGGTCATGAAATGATCACTGTGTTCAGAATTCCGGCAGCTTGTACCCCACCTGCTTACCAAAAGAGTCCAGATAGGTTTGCTGAATAACTAGCTAACTAATTATAATTTATACCAATTACCATGCATTCTAAATAATTAACTAAATATTATTTGTCAGAATGTACCCACAATGCATCAAGGATTTCATGCTTTATGCCAGTGAAAAGGTAACATATGGGCAACCGAGCACGTAGAAACGGCGGATGCCAGTAAACAGATGTTCACTCTTTAGTTGTGTTCTTTCTATGACCAAAATTGGCAATCAACGGGCTAGCTTGATTATGTTGTTAGCAATCGCTAGCTAATTTTCAGTGGCTTCTTCAGTGACTTCCGGCATCTAAATCATTAGATCGGTATCCATTTAATCTCCGCATCCTAAGAAAAAGCTCATCAGATTATAGCATGATGTCATATGTTAATCTTCTTATAATATCGATTCATTGACCATTCGGCAACCTTTCGCTTACCAAAATCCAAAGCACGTGAAAACTACAAGTCGCCGAGTTATGAGCACACGCTTAGGTCCCTTTTAAAATACGTCAGACTTTTACGAGTTCGCGGATATAGCTTATCAAACTCTTGGCCTGCAAAGGAAACATAATTCACTAGAGTTGTTATATGCATTACTAGGTTTGTAAATCCATTAAGTGTGACTGTAACACTATTGTGCACTTTGCACATTCAAGATTGACATTTTGAGGGTTTTTTTAACTTTCAAAGTTGCTATAGTTACCAAAAAGGGAAGCTTTTGTAGACAAACATTTTGAAATGGGAATTGTAGTTAACTAAGACCACAGTCAAGTTCTAATTACCCCTGAGGAATGTGGTTCATTGACTACATTACCCAAGCATCTTTATTCATTATTTATACCGTGTACTAAGCAGTAACAACAAGTACTGCACTAGTTAGCTGCTGCACATTTGGAATTAAACGCAAGCACATTTTGTTACAAAACTTGACTTATTCGTTGCTTTTTGTATTTCTAGTGTGTAGTTAATAAAACATTATTCTAAGAACAGTACATTTTCTGTATTAATTAATTGAAGACTACAAGGTACATTTTCTGTGTAGCCTGTCAAGTAAAACTAAATATTCTTTCTAAACGGGTGCACTCTCCAGGCTTTAAAATAAAAATGGCATACTCACAGAACCCTGATATGTTCTGCTGGAAACGATTCACTAAGACTAAAAGCCACACTGCAAATAAGGTGAGCTATTATAATGTTTGTTTGTAAGCCCACGAATGTGTTCTTGTATTACTAGCCATTTTTTTCCCTAGAAGAAACCCATTGCAAATGTATCGAAATTTGCTTTTTTTGACCCTCAGAAAACGCCGTTTTAGTTTTTTTATGGAACTTTTAATGGGAATAGCACACATCACCATACACTGATTACCTCAATGTATAGACATTTCTTCCTATACGTGATTATGCATATACTCTGCATGACTGCAAGCGAAACCGATCAAAAATAATCGATCTGCATCTCGTCGCATTCACTTGCTGAAGAGAAATCTAGCTAGGGGGATGCATGAAAGTGTCCACTATGTGTACATTTAAGTTGCGCTTAAGAATGTATGATTTACAGGTCTCAACGGACATATTACTTTACTGACCTCCACTTACCTTGTACCTTAGTAGTCTCTCATTGGACCTAGTACTTGACATGCCTTTAGAAGATCCTTAGAGCCTGAGAAAACCAAAATTCAACTGCCATATAAAAATAATCTGAAGTGATCATCTGAAATTAGGCAGTATTCTGAGCTCTCCACTGAAAATAATCCTTGAAAGTTAAGCACTGGCTGGACTTGGTTCGACTGTCACCTTTTAACCACTCTTTCCCTCTTTGAGCCTATCTGGTTACATAACTAAAGCTCAAAGCAACACATTTCATTTTTTATTGACCATATTTGCTTCTGCTCAGTCTGTCCTCTCTGATAAATAAAGCCTGGCTCAAGTCCTAACCCATTTTCTGCAATAACAGGTGCAGCTCAGTAATGGCGATATTGACCAATGGATTAAGGTGAGCACTCTTTTGTTCATTTTGTTGAACTTTCACATTCCTTCCAGGAGCCAGAGATGGGGGGTTTGTGCATGCTCTGCTCTTTGTATTGAATTAAAAAAATCTGTATTTCCAGAGAGTGGAAATGGCATCAGACTTTGCAGTGAAAGAGGTTTTTCCCCAAAAGAAGTCCCCTTCAGGGATAAGCAGTCATATATTGGCATTACAAAGCACCAATCAACTGCTGGATCATGACGATGCATATTGTGAAGGTAGGGCTCGCAAACACACACATTTTAAGAATCCATATTCCGTGTAGACACAAGCACATTCCCAATCCATAAGCATAAAACCTAACCTCATCACTAAACTTAACCCTGATTCAAAATCTCACCACTGATATCTTAGCAAAAAAACAATTTGTGGGCAGAGTGTGTAGGCATTTCCTGGATGAGAAAACATTGATGCCATTGACACCCCCTCACGATCCCCAGACCTGAATTCAATTGAGAACCTCTGGGATGTTATGTATCGATTTATCTGATGTCACCAAGTAGCACCACAGACTGTCCAGGAGCTCACTGATCCAGGTCTGATAGGAGATTTATTTTATTGTAAATAATACAGGGAGCTTATGAGAAAAGGCATATGAGCGATTATAGTATATCTTATACATTCATTTACAGTAATTATCAGTTGAATCTAAATAGTATTTAGGTATACTCAAATGTAGGAAGATGGGAAAAGACCGGGGTCTTTTAGTCCAGGTTTTAATAAGCATTAAGGAGGTATATGGATGTGGCTAACAAAGTCCTGTTAATATTTGTGGGGCAGATGGCCACTTCATGAGGTCCACGGGTAAAGGAACCGTTCAGGTCGACAGTTTTTTTTGGTGATGCTTGACCTGACCGTTGGCTGTGCTGGCAGCCGCGGACCTGCCGAACGGGTTGTGGTAAATCTCCGCATGGGGGGGGTTCCGGTGAAGAGCCTGCTGGGTGTTTGTTCCTCCTGCCCCTGAAGTGATGTCCAGTTTACACGTGTGATTGTGGTTCCCGGGGTTCGTGGCCGACAGGCAAAATGATCTACACAGAATGGTTGGATGGCTGGCTTGTCCAACGTGTCAGAGAAATATATTTATTTTCCTTGTTCTACCATCCCTGTTTTGTATCTTTTTCCCCCTGTAGCCCAGGCTCTTCTTAGTGATTGGATGAACAGCAAGGTGCGCCTGGAGCTGGAGGAGGATGTGATTGGCTCCCCTGAGAAGAACGGTCCAGTTCCTCCGATGCCTGTCCAGCCTTTATTTATGGACTACAGAAACTTTGACGGTACAGAGAGGTTCACCTAGGCAACAACACAAAGATTTCACTCCTTCCCACACAGACGGCATGACTCAGACGTCCCTCTGCACCTTGTTTTAAGAAGCTGAGTGGATTCATGTAAACACAGTCAGGACCTAACTTCAGCCACTCCCCTCATGTCCACCTCTCAGACCTCTACTCACGCCTGGCTGAGGAGGAGGAAAGCTCAGTGGTCCACACCTTTCTTCAGGACCTCATGGAGCGTGAGGTTCTGGATTCCGGGATACAGGAGGACCTGGTGCTGGACTCTGAGGAGCGAGGCAGGAGGAAGAGTAGCAACCCGAGCCTCACCATGGAGGCACGCCACCGTCAGGTACAGGACCCGGAGGGACAGTCTCGGGATTCGCCAGTTCCTTTGGTTGAAGCCACACCCCAGTATTGGCACTGAGAGCCAGTTGGAGGTCCCAAGTGAATGGAATAGATTAAAACAGGCGTCTTTCTTCGGACATCATTCATGAATTCACCCGTCTGCATTCTACCAATTCCAGGTTCGTGAGAACCGAGTGAGGCGGGATGCAGAGCAGGAGAGGCTGCGGAGGGATAAGGAGGCGCAGAGGCAGGCTAGAGAGGAGGCCCAGAGGAGGGAACTGGAGGCGGAGAGGCAGAAGAAACAGGAGGCGTGCAGGCAAGAGGCGATGCTGCAGCAGGAGATGGTGCAGCTGCGTCGCAAGATGGCGGAGCGGAGGAGTCTTGAGCAGCTGGCCAGGCAAAGGTACGGTGACACCGACGGTCGGAACAGTCCACGGCCTGGTGTCGGACCACCGGCCTCAACGTCACACCTCGGGGATCTGATTCTGCTGGCTGTAACCTGTCAGGGCTCTGTGGGTCTGACTGTGACCGTTTGCCCCCCCCCCCCCCAGGGAGAGAGAGAATGTGGGGGTCCAGCCAGGCCCATCTCTCTCTGCTGCACCAGAACAGCGGTCCGATATACAGCGGCCACGTGGGCTACAGCGAGCCGAGGCCAGGGCCCAAATGGTAAACCTGCAGGTCAGTGGTGTGCGTGGGCTTGAGGGGAAGGTCCTCTAGGATTGTCCGTGTGTATTAACAGTATTATTACATTGTGCGTGCGTGCGTGCGTAACAGTATCATTATTAATATTTACACTTCAACAATGTCACCGTGTACCGTGGAATAACTGCATTGTACAAAAGCATGTATTTGCCACACAAGTCGACAATGGCGTTTGTGCTGAGAGCATCGCGTGTGCGTGTGTGTTTTGCAGTGTCTGCAGAGGCACTTCTCCGGCTGGTACTCGCTGCTGTTGGAGCGGAGGGTTCGGCTGGGCAAGGCCTCGGCGCTCTGTGACTGGAAGAGGGAGCTGCGAGCGTGGAGGGCCTGGAGGGCGCTAGTGTGGGCCGGACGGGAGCAGCGGGAGGCGGAGAACACCGAGGAGGAGCTCCGGACCGAGAACCGGTAAACCGCACGAAATGTACACGGCGTGAACCGAACCCACCGTGAGCTCAGCCCACACAATAGCTGTACATGTGGCTGCAGAAGCGGTCTTATTTAATTCATGCCTAATTTCCCACCGTCTGAATGTTTGACCATTCTGGCCCTGAACTCTGCACGTTTTTTCCGGTCCTACGTTGATCATGCATTTCACGCTCGGTCACGTTGGCTGGATTTCTCATGTATGTGTGTCTCCAACGGGGGACTTGTTTTGTTAACCCTCCTAGACTCCGCCAGGTGGCGCTAGAGAGCGACCGGAGGAGGTTGTTAGGGCGATGTCTGAGTGATTGGCAGCTGTGGTGTCGGGCGGAGACAGAACGCCGGGAGCTGTTGGCGCGGCAGGATGAGACCCGCCGCAAGATGGCCGCCCTCATCAGTGCCGTAGCAACAAGGAGACTCGAGGCGACTGAGACGCCCACTCCGGAGGCAGTCACATCCCTGCGTAAGACTGACCAATCGGAGACCACAGAACTGGTGAGTGACAGTTGAAGACATCTCCTCCTGAGGAAAGTGATGCCAATCAAGAGTAGAGCCATAGATACGTAGGAAGATGACACAGAAGCTCATAGACTAGCATATCACAGTACACTACAGACTGTAGTGATTTGTATTCATGAATTAAACATTGGCGATTTTAATTCTGTGACGGTCAAATGAATATGAGCAATTTTATTTTCTGTTTGGTGAGAAGTTCTACAGTATGTCTATGAGCATCAACTGAATAAACAATCAGTTTCAGAGCTCCTCTATTCGCTCAACTTGGCCCATACTTTTTTGCCACTGTGAGTCGTCCGGGGAAATAAACTTTCCCTGTGTGATAAAATATTCATAACGCTGCAGGGTTTCGTTTTGTCCTTGGAGAGAGGGAGAGAAAAAGACAACAGTGGAATGGTGAAAGTGAGCTTTTATGAGAGACGGATATGCAAAGACGCACAGTGACTGTGTCCCATTTCCCCGTGACCCCTTAACCTCTCTATACTGTTTTTCCAGAAAGGTCAGTCGGATTCAGAACCGGTTGGCCCCGCCCCCTCACCCGCCTGTCAAGGTGGCAAGAAGTTGTGTGTTGTAGCCACGCCCACCCTACCATGGCAGGTGACTCGGCGTCACGCAAACCTGACGGCAGGTGAGTGACGGAAGACGAGCAGCGTGACCAGGATCATGAAACCCACACCGGGGCTTCTGTCAAGCAGGGGTCGCCATCTCTGTTCCATACGACACCGGCGTTGATATGGATGATTTGGTTCTGTTATTTGCCTCAGCCGAGCGCTTCAACAGCAGAGGCCAGCGGTGGGTGGAGGCGGGCGAGAGGGGCGGAGCTGGCAGTGTAAGCCCCGCCCCCCGCGGGGGCCAGTTCGAGCACCGCCACTTCAGCCAGGAGCAGACCATCGCTGAGCAGAGGAGGCTCCTCAAGGAGCAGCAGGAGCAGATCGCGTGGCTTCAGGAGAAGCAAAGCATGATGAGATTGAAGCAGGAGGCCCAGCTGGCTCAGCCCGACGTTCCAGAAGGCCCGGGGCCAAAGTCGTCCGAACCCAAACAGACCAGGTAGGACCTTCGTTACGTCCCAGTGGCCCCGTTTGGCCACGCCGGATCCCCAGGATCCACTGAAACGGGAACGCCATTACCCAAGCCGAGCCTCACGGCCAATCCGTTGCATGGAAGTGGGCGTTCCGCCTGAACAGACCTACGTGATCTGTGAGTGAAAAGGCGGATTTCAGTCAGAGGTCTGTGTGGGATTTAAGGGATCGCCTCATACGAGGGCTTTCATTTGCAGTGTAAAATGCAGCAAGGGGTGAACATTAATTGGCTGTGTCTTACGGACCCCCATGCGTGAAGCCAAGCAGGCAGTAGAAGGCTACCAGAGACTGGCAGACATGAAAGGCTGTCAAATACTGCAGTGCGTGAGTCAGAACACAAGTCAGAGTCCTTAACGAACGTGGGACTTTTTACCGGATCCGTTTATCTCTCGTTGAAACGCTTTATACTCATAATTAGTCCATCCGCTCTTTTGAGATAAACCCTGTTCTGTGAAGCTACAGGTTTTGATTATCAGGATGACTGTTGTTATTACTGACCATCATTACATCTGGGTCCCTTAGACGTTGGACTTATTTTGGGAGGGGATTGGGAGGTGTCAGATTGGGAGGTGTCAGATTGGGAGGTGTCAGATTGGGAGGTGTCAGATTGCCGCCAAAAACGAACATAATAAAGTCTTGGTCTTCATTGTTCACATACAACAGGAGATCATCTTTGTCTTGTACCCTCCCTGAGAAGTAACAGGTCCTGAGGTTGGCCCTTGTGTGCTGGTGGGTGTAGGCTCTGGCTGGGGAGCGCATATCCGATGCTTCTGGGGGATGTCTTCTGTGTTCCAGGGCTGGGAGTTTGCCTGAGAGGAACAACAGCCACTCCTCTGTCTCCAGGAAACCAGCTGTCACTCAACCCTGTGCTGCAGTCAGGGGTCAGTCAGCACACCCACCTAAATGCTCAGAAGAGCTAAAGCACACATTTATCCAAAAAATTAAACTGATAATTAACATACAAAATATATCACAATATATTACTCATCCCAAACTGAGGAAGTGTCTGGTAAGTTAATAAAATGGTAACAGATATTTCAGATACATGTAACCTGCCTGAGAGAGAGCTAAGATACACAGAAACAAACACACACACGGTAGTTTTCTCTATGGAAAACATTGTTTTCAACAAAAATGTGTGTTGCTTGACTCTGCCCCTTCCCCTCCTCCCCCTCTCACTCCTTCTCTCCCTCTCACTCCCCCAGCCATGGAAGAACGTGCTCGTCAGCGAGCGGAGCGCCGGAGGGAGGTAGAGAACCTGAAGATAAAAAAAGAGGAGGAGAGAATGGTGAGAAATAGCCCTTTACCTGGTGATACTGATAAGGGTGTACAGGTCTTCTGGTGAGAAATAGCCCTTTATCTGGTGATACTGATAAGGGTGTACAGGTCTTCTGGTGAGAAATAGCCCTTTATCCGGTGATACTGATAAGGGTGTACAGGTCTTCTGGTGAGAAATAGCCCTTTATCCGGTGATACTGATAAGGGTGTACAGGTCTTCTGGTGAGAAATAGCCCTTTATCTGGTGATACTGATAAGGGTGTACAGGTCTTCTGGTGAGAAATAGCCCTTTATCCGGTGATACTGATAAGGGTGTACAGGTCTTCTGGTGAGAAATAGCCCTTTATCTGGTGATACTGATAAGGGTGTACAGGTCTTCTGGTGAGAAATAGCCCTTTATCCGGTGATACTGATAAGGGTGTACAGGTCTTCTGGTGAGAAGGTTCACAGGGGGGCTTTTCTAATGTGTATTAAGTTATTATGGACGTTTGCAGAGGTGTGTCGCTGACATGGGGACACATGTTCAGGGCAGTGAATCCAGTCCCGGGAAGTGTGAAGCAGTGACACCTTCCTTTCCCAGGCCCAGCTGAAGGCAGCGGAGGAGTCCCGGCAGAGAGAGGCGGAGGAGCACAAACGGAGAGCGGTGGAGCAGCGGAGGGAGGAGAAGAGAAAAGAGCAAGAGGTGACCGCGCTTAAACTCCCCCCCCCGTCTGAACACTCCCCCCCCGTCTGAACACTCCCCCCCCCCGTCTGAACACTCCCCCCGCGTCT
>JACXGK010002643.1:41249-52548 GCA_016801125.1 Novumbra hubbsi | reverse complement strand
CCCCCCCCCCCCCCCCCCCCCCCGTGTGGACAATAGAAAATGGCATTAAATTGCAGGTTCAAATATTTCCTCTTCTACATATATTTGCGAGGGTTGGCAAACAGGAACATCGCCAGGTAAATAGGGGAGCTGAGGCAGGGAGGAGTCACGCCAGAGGAAGATACGTTGGGAATTTGTTCCTGTAAATCTGACTGACCAATGAGACAGAGTCTGTAGTTTTATCTGGCGCTGCAGAGGGTCTGTGTTGTCTGTGTTTGCCTGAGTGTCTGTGTCTGTACAAACACACAGACACATGCACACATACAAAGCTAGTATATGTAAGCAATTTATGAACATGCTCAAAATGTAAAGACATATAAAAGTTAAACTCAGTGCCCCCAAGCTGTCGATTTATCAGATATATATTCATTTCTACTTTAATACTTGTAGGTCCTTGACAGTGTTTTGTTTATTATGTTTTGTCAAGGTTGTGGTTTATAGCTATGTGCGATTTATATGTATTTAAGTCTAAAATTACAGCAGCTAGAGAGTTGGGAAAATTATAATAACCCAGAGAAACAGAACAGAGTTCCTCACGACATTGTGGCTTGGGAATGAGGATAACGACTCAATTAATTAGACATCAGAAGAACTTAGAAGAAACGTATGGGTTATAAAGGGTAGTAAAGGTTGATACCAGCCCTATCAAGAACGTCACAAGCTAAATAAGATAAGATAAGCTAAACACCAACTTCCCACTGTTGAAGGAAAACCAAACAGTGCCTTTGGTAAGAGCCAACACTGGGACTGTGAACAACATGGGCTGGGCTGCTCAGATACTCTGTGGACAAGGTAGGTAGGACTTTCAAGAAAAATAGCCCTCGCAAGCAGTTTTGCAAGTTTGGAGGTGCAGTATCTAGTGCAAAGGAAACGCTGCTTGTGAAGCTGTTGTCCCAGAGGATATCCCAAGTCATGTCCTCAATGCACAGATCAGATAGTGGAATTCACATTCAGCCTCTCCCTTTGTACTGCTAAATGGGTACCAAGCAGAAACACACACTTCGATCATTCTGATGTGCTTTAAAAGACCCCATTAGCGTCACCATACTCACTAACAGTGGCCAAAAGCAGTTTGCATACCACCCGCTTGTATCTGATCAAGAGGATCACCGATGTGAATAAGCTGTTAATGGACTAGCTTGGCATCCTACACCTTAGTGCCCCACAAAGCTTGTCAGGAAGCTGGGGAACCTGTGGCTGAACCAAGCTGTACACGACTGGATGCTGGACTTCCAAATGGGCCAACTCAGATTGTTGTGGACGCTGCGTTGAGACAGATGCATTACACCTTTCTCTAGCGGTTCTTGGTTCATGAATGCTACGATTGTACCGTTCTTTCTATAAATGTGTTTTCATATTGGCATTCAGGTCTTCAACGGGGATGTGTCCACAGGAGGAAGCTGGGTTCTCTTGATGCGTTTTCCATGTAATATGATCAGTGATAAATAGCCGGCAGAAGGTGGTGTGTGTGTGTGTGTGTGTGTGCATGTATATTTCTGCATGCTTTTGTGTGGCACAGACACCTAGTTGTCTCGGATATGCTACCATGGCAACGCACAGTAGCAACAGATGCTAAATGATAGGTGGTGCTGGTGGTGGGGGGTTACTGCAGTCTTTCCTCTAAACCGTAACAGGTGGAGGTGGTGGGGGGCTGACATCCCTTTTATACTGATGAGAGGTAGTGAAAGCTGTGGTAGTAGATGGTGGCAGTGGCGGTGAAGGTGGAGAAGAAAGTAGTGGTGTGAGTTTAGGTGGAGGTAGTACTGATGTTGTTGGCATTGGTGGAGGTAGTGGTGGTGTTGGTGGTTGTATTAGTGGTGGAGGTGGGTGTGTTGGTGGTTGTATGGTTGGAGGTAGTAGTGGTGGTCGGTGGTGGTGTTGGCGGAGGTAGTAGTATGTGTGAAGGTGGTGGTGGTGTTGGAGGTAGTGGTGGTGATGGTGGTGTTTGTGGAAGTAGTAGCAGTGTTGGAGGTGGTAGTGGTGGTGGTGATGGTGGTGTTTATGGAAGTAATAGCAGTGTTGGAGGTGGTAGTGGTGGTGGTGAAGGTGGTGGTGGTGATGGTGGTGTTTGGGGAAGTAGTAGCAGTGTTGGAGGTGGTAGTGGTGGTGGTGATGGTGGTGTTTATGGAAGTAGTAGCAGTGTTGGAGGTGGTAGAGGTGGTGGTGAAGGTGGTGGTGCAGGTGGTGGTGATGGTGTTGTGGGCGGGGCTGCCCACACTCCTCGACACAGCAGCCTCAGTAAGCGACCCTGCGGTGGTTCCTCTACCTGGCAGCCAGTGAGTGGGTGGTTCCATGTGGGCTCTCACACTGGGGACGTGCGTCACTCACTCCTGCCAGCCTCCCTACCTGGGACATCAGAGACGTGGACCTTATGTAATCATGGAAGGAGGCTGATTTATGTCAGGCAAACAAGAAAGCTTTGATTGGACTCTGTATCCCCTGTTGTCCACATCAAGTGGGTACACACACTGCTGGGTGGAGATGTGTGTCTTGTTTGCAATAAGAGAGGGACTGCTGTTTTTCTGCAGATAAGAAAGATAAGATATAGATCCTCTTATAGTCCACCATCAGGAAAACATAAAAAGGAAAACTCAATCATATTTACAATGTTTGATATCCATCCTTGAAATACCTGACAAATAAAACAGTATATCAGTATTTAACACTACAGAAACTGAAAATAGCTCCAGTGATGTGCTGGATGGTGTGTGTGTGTGTCTACAGGCGTTTGTGTGAGCATGTGTGTGTGTGTAATTGTCTTAGGTACTGTTCCGACCAGGTTTTTAGCCTGAACTATGCCCCTTTCACTGACCCTACAATTCAAATGCCTGTCTGTGGAATCAATGTGAAATACGTTGGTGTGGCCTTGCCTAAGTGACGGATGTGTTTAGCCATGCCTGAATGTGTGTGTGTGCATCCATAGGTGTGTGTGCATGTATAGATGTTTGTGCGTCCAAAAGTGCGTGTGCGTCTACAGGTGTGTGTCTATAGGTGTGAGTGTGTCGATAGGACTATTGGTGTTCATAAAATAACACATGTCCGTGCCTCAATAGGTCCTCTCTTTTTCCAGTGATGACTGTGTTTTTGTCATTGACTTATTGCTTCAATATGCCTTCTCTTCTTCCAGTGATGACTGTGTTTGTGTCGTTGACTTAATGCCTCAATATGTCCTTTCTTTCAGTAATGACTGTGTTTGTGTCGTTGACTTAATGCCTTCGAATGTCCTCACCTCTTTTAGTGACTACTGTGTTTGTGTCGTTGACTTAATGCCTCAATATGTCTTCTCTTTCAGTGACAACTGTATTTATGTCATTGACTTTTTGCCTCAATATGTCCTCTCCTCTTTAGTGATGACTGTGTTTGTGGCATTTACTTATTGAGTAGACAATACCATGTATACTTTTAGGACATACAAGTGTTGTTTTTAGGCAACAAGATCTCCAAAGATATTTTCTGGTTATAGATTGCAACTCTGTCTTTTGTTTTAGAGGTTATTACATTTTGAGTGGAGTTTCCATGGTAATCAAACCAGTCACTTTATTAAATGAATCATTAAAACCATAAAATGATTATGCAAAGACTGAACTGAAAGAGATAAAAATAGAGATACAAGGTAAAGTTTTAACCCTAACATATAACTCATTTATTTCATAATCACTTGCAAATAATTTACATTATGTTTCATTGGCCACCTCACCTCACAAAAGAAGGCCACACACTCTCTCATTCCATCCAAGTTATTTCATTGTATTAGAGATACAATACTTTGACCCACCAGGCATTGAAATCCCAAGTTGTGGGTGAAAGGTATCACTCCTCTATGGGCAGTTTTCAGTGACATCCCTTCCTGCAATAAACATTATACATAGACATTAGACATATCATATTAACATTTAGTACATCAAAATACTATCATCATGAGGTAAAACATTTTGTCATATTTACAGTGATGTACAGTGGCACAATATTCACTAAGCTTAAGATCATAACAAAGGTAGGTGAAAAAAAAAAAAAAAAGTTTCAAGACAAACTCCCTATTGAGCCCAGATAAAGACTGTCATAGAGTGGAATGTTGAATGTGTGGATCCGTGAAGATCCTCTCTGTAGGAGGTTCCACTCAATGTTTCCTCCCCCTCCACAACACCTCCAAAACCCCAATATACCCGAGTGTCTCCACCAATAAAGCGGTTGTGTATCTCTTCCAGGCCACTAACTCCAGCATAGAGTTAAGCACCATGCTGATGTCTTGCCAGGTGGTCCGAGGAGAGAACGAGCGGAGGGACCGGGCCCTGAGTGCCGCCAGCCAACTCACGGGGGCCTTGGAGGGTAAGAGCCAGGGGCCACTTCTATCGCTAAAAATGCATGCGTGTAGCAGTGCTTCACTGACTCATTGACCTCTTCATTATCCTGAAGTCGGTTATGGTGATTTGTTAAACTTAACTCTCGGGGTGACGGACATCGTGTCACTGCAGCTCCTGTTCCAGCTACAGTGTGACTTCCCTCATGGTCAATCAGGCGTTTTAACCCCTTCAGGGCAGTTGCCAATCGACAAAGTGAGAACGTTTCTCCGCCCTTGCACCTCAACGTGGAACCGGCTTCCCTCAAAGCTAGGATAGCGCCGCCACTGCCTATCTTCAAAAAAACATGAAAAACGATTTAACGTTATTGGAAAAGGATAAGGTCCTTTTATCTGCTGTTTATGGCCATGTGGTTCGAGGCTAAGGCTGTCCTCAGATGTACCCTGTCCACTCCGCTGGACAAGACAGTGGGTGACAGCGCGGGAGAAGCCACGGTGCGAAATGACACCCACACATAAACACATTAGAGTCCGGTCACACGGTAGGCCTCCCAGCCTCATCCTCGGTCTCAGCTGACCTGCTGTTAATCTTCATCAGTCTTCACAGCGTGCGCCCAGCTAGGCCCGCACGCATCTGGCAAAGGCGTACTCCAATACTCTACTCCGGAGGACGGAGAAATACCGCTAATGTGAGAGAATACATGTACACCCTCACAACGAGGACTCTGTAGACATTTAGGAGGTTGTGTGAAGCCCACATAGGACAGAAATGGTTAATCCACATCACTCGGAGTCTTTTGAGCCACGACGGCGAAGTAAAAATCAACCTGGCAATTGTTTGTTTAGCTCAGGAAAGTGATTGAGACCCCCGCCTCATCCCTTTCCCTCCCGCAGAACTGGAGGAGTCCCGGCAGAAGTGTCACCCCTGCTGGTACGAGTTCGCTCACAAGTACCTGATCTGGGAGAGCAGTCCGTGCTGGCTGCAGCTGAAGGCCCTGGTCAAGGTGATGGTGATGGATCCGTTCCTGGACCTGACCATCACCATCTGCATCGTCCTCAACACCCTGTTCATGGCCATGGAACACTACCCCATGACGGACGAGTTCAACCGCATGCTGTACATCGGCAACCTGGTAGGGGGAACGCACCGGAGTTTGCCAGTGTTAGTTGTTGTCGTTTTGTGTGTGACACCGTCTCTGGGCTCTAAGCGTAGATCTACCTTTGTGCTATATGGTCACATCCTGTGAGTTTGCTTTGGCCATGAAGGTCCGCTCCCATACATTTTTACTAAGGATCTGTGCCGGTGACCAACCTAAAAATCGACACTGTAAAACTAAACTAGCTAAAATAATTATTTATTCTGATCAGAATCAGAATCAGAAAAACCTTTATTGCCAAGTACATTTACACATACAAGGAATTGACTCTGGTGCTATGGCGCATGACAGAAAAACACAGTAAGTAGTATGAGGTAAAATTACAGTAAATATAACATTTGCTATATTAGAGAATAACTACTATGATTATGGAACATTGTCTTTTTGATATATTGTACAAATATGAAGACAACAGATGTGTTACAGTATATTGAGTAAACGCAGAAACCAATGGAAAATCTGAAAAAACATTTGTAAAAAGAAAGGCCTATTGACAACTGTGCAACGACCAGTTAATCTGCCATTAAGAAACACACACAGCAACGAGCTAGCAATGGCAGTCGCTACATCCATGAGCCCAGGGAGGTGTGTTTTGGTTTGTCACCTCCTCATGCTCTGTACCGTACTACTGGGTCTGGGCCCCAATCGAAAGATGTGCACTACATAGGGAACACAGAGCCATTTTGGACCCAGCTTTGGTGTTACGGGGTTATGTAATTTACAGTGTTGTACCCGAAGTGGTCTGTCAAGGAAGTCATTTCAGGCCGACGGTGCCAAAATCAATAGACGTTTCCCTCCACTTGGCTGGTCCAAGTTTTACGGTGAACACCGAGGCTGCTGTGTGTGTGTGTGTGCGAGTCCAAGCTGGTGTGTGACACGCCGGCTCGTCCCTCTTCGGACCTGCCTAGCTGTTAGCGGACCCTGTCGTTGTTGCCACTGTGGTTCTGGACAGCCACGCTTGGTCCGGTCCGCGCTGTAGACATGCTGCAGCCGGACCGGTCCCTGGATGTGGGGCCCTCTCGGCCCTGCTACCTGGGAGATGTCCCGTCTCTGTGAGTAAGCACGTGTGTGTGAGCGTACGTGTCACCATGGTGTGACCAGGTTTGTCTAAGGCCAGCCAGGTGTGTGGTTTCCAGGGGAGTGAAACCTTCCAAATGCCCCTCTGTGGGTTTAGAAAGCTTCACAAGTCGACACCTCCCTTCCCACCTCCCCATTACTCCGATCCTACCTCCTAGTTTCTTTGTTCCCACCTCTTCAGTAACTCCCTTCCCACCTCCTCGTTACTCCCCTCCCACATCCAGGTCACCCCGTGCCCAACGCCCATCCACTCGCCTCCTCTCTCCCCGTCCATACAGCCACAACGGCGGCTGGGCCGTGTTCAGGGGCCCCATCTTGCAGCCCTGGCCTGGTGGTTCTCTCTGGGGGCGCTGTTCCGACAGTGATATAGTAGTGGGTGCATTCGTGCCACAGTACACAGTATTACATTTGGGACGGTCTTTGATAAGGAAGTAGATAGTCGTCCTGGGTTCCACAGAGATGGTAAAGCAAACACTACACTCTGCAAAACTTACTGTGCATATAACGTGCTGTATTTCTGAATGAAGTTACACCAATGGATGGAATTAACATGTATTAGCGTGTGTGTGTGTGTGTGTAAACGTCTGCATGCCGGAGTTTTCATGTCCATGCATCCCTCGTTGTTCCGTGAGTCTTGTTTATTTTAACTGTTTCTCAGCTCTGATATCATTGGTGGCTTTGGGTTACATCACGCAGTGGAAGAAAAGGAAGTTCAACAGGGACGTGGCCCTGTAGATCGCTGTGTGTTTCCTCTCTTTGTAAGTTGGGAGCTGTGAAGAGACTTTTGGCGTGTGTGTGCATGTGTGTCTAGACGTGCGCGGCCGTATATCTTCCCATGGCATGGTTCTGACTACAGCCAGCACCACCTCCTCCCACTCAGTCAGCCCTGGGTCACAGGGAACGGATGTGAGACGGGTCGGGCCGGCGCTGGTATTTACTCCCCCCCCCCCTCTCTCAAAGCGCGCCCATGCTGCACAGCTGTGTGTCTCCCCGTGTGAGGAGACCGGAGTGTGTTTGGGGTGGGTTGAGTGGCAGACATGTTGCCTGAGGCAGGGTTTCACGGAGGCGCGTTCCCACATGGGGATTCAGCAGACAGGTGTTTCAGACTCTCCGGTAACTCAGAATGCCTTCGCACGGTTGGACGATGAACGCCCATTTGCATTCTTTGAGCCCTTCGGGAAGGTTCATTGGTTTGTAGTCACACTGTATGTTTTTGATTTTTTCACTTTGGCACGGAACAAAGGTATGTTTACTGGTTAAAAGTTCTTCTGTACAGTAAAGGCATAGCCCCTAACATATATCTGGTTTTACCAGGTTTTTTTTACGGAAAATGGAACGGTTGCATCTGAAATGGCATCCCAGTCCCAGTAGTGTACTGTATTTTTTTCAGGAGCCTGGTTAATAGAGCACATCTGCTCTGGGGAACGGAGTGCCATTTCAGTGTTTCACTTAACCTATTCAGTCTTAAAGGTGTGTGTGTGTCTGTGTTGTGTGAAGCACCACTTACCCTGATAAGGCTAGACATCACACACCACCCAACCAATTTCTTACCCCCTTTCCACTGGAGATATGAATCATGTTGCCAGGACGCCGGGACATGCTCACACCAACTCGTCAGGGTTACCCAATTACCATATCGGCCTTGGCATCCAGAATGCTTACTCGTTACTTTGGCCTGACATAAATAATTTCCCAGCATGCCCTTTGTGTCCCATGTGCCATCCTACTGCTGATGTATTGCAGTCATTTTGACGTGTCCTGTTGACCCTTGTCCGAAGTAATGCACTAAAAAGGGAATAAGGTGCCATTTGTGACAGGCACTATGTCGCTGTCTGACTCACTACTTATTTAGCCATCCTCTTTTCAGTGCCAACTTAAGTGTTAGTACAATGTGCAAATCCTTATCTGAATGAAACACATTCCTAAAAGAGGTTGCTGTACTCCTGTCTCGACTCAGTCAAAACATTAATAAGTAGCATTTGCATTCCAAGTCTTCATGATAAGTTGTGATGTCGTTGCATGATAAATGGAACGTGCATTTTCCAATGAGGTAATAGAGACAAAATGTTGAGGTACCATTGAAAATGTTTTTCTTTGCTGAAGTCCGACTTCATGAATTATGTTAAACAGGCATCCTTCAACACATTATGGGTGTGTGTGTATTTCCAGGAAGAAAATTAATTTACCCAAATGCTGTGCCGCAGACTAGTCAGTGAAAAGCAATTATTACGAACTTGCGGTCATATTTGTTTCACAGACAACACACTACTCTACAGAACACTGACCATTTTTTTGTACAAGCTTTTTGGCTCTTATCGGGGGCTATGCCATGTGAAATTGGACCTCATTCTGATGACCTTATGCAGTCACATGATCGCTGTGAAAAGCGTGGAATGATTGCACACAGGAAGCCCCTCCCCCCAATCACATCAGAGGCTCATCCTCACACCTGACAGAGTAATGACACTATGATTGGGAAGTACCTTGTCATCAATAACGAGCGTGCCCAGCTTAATGAGCCCCATGTAAATGAGAATGGGACACACACTGACACACAGACCAAAGCACGCAGTCCGACGCACACGCACACGCACACACACACTCTGACATTGGACCACTCCAGGGGACTAAAAGTGGGGGCGTCAGTCCCAGTCAATATCTCAGTTGTAATCACACAGTCCCACTCAGCCACTCTCGCAGTGTGTGTGTGTGTTTGTGTGTGTGTGCTTGTGTGTGTGTGCTTGTGTGTGTGTGCGTGAACATGGATTACAAGGCTTAACAGCCTCCAGATCAAACCCTTTCAAGAGTTCCTTGTTGTAAGATCACTGGTGGACTGATGTCACGGTAAAGGCTAACCCAGATGCACCCTGTTTGCTCGGCTCCCTCCTCACCTTCCTACCTGCTCTCCCCCCTCACCTCCCACCTTGTCTCCCCCCTCTGCTCCTCTCACCTCCCACCTCGTCTCCCCCTTCTCTTCCCCCTCAACTCCCCCCTCACCTCCCACCTCGCCTCCCCACTCCACTCTCACCCACCCCCTCCGTCTCCCCCTTCTGTTCACCCCTCACCTCCCACCTCGTCTCCCCCATCACCTCCCACCTCGTCTCCCTACTCCACTACCATCCTCACCTCCCACCTCGTCTCCCCACCCCTCCTGCCCTGCTCTCCCAGCTCCTCTCCTCCCCTCATCTTCCGCCCGTCTGTCACGTACTCCGTGTCACATCTCGGATCACGTCTCCCAGGAACAACTAGCAGAGGCACTTCTGTAGCTGCAAGGCGATAACACACACAGATCACAGAAGCACGTACACACACACACAAAATGCAGACCTGTCAGCTCCTTCGGCTTTTACGACACAGAGAGAGCGTGGCCTACCCATCTCTACAGGGGTCCGGTCATGGGATAAATACAACAACAACAACAAAAAAACAACGATGGTGGCTAAACATGAAAGAGACGAGGATGCTTCCAAAACAGCTTCGGAAAACTGATATCATAAGCAGATTTCACCTTAACAAGATTAGTGGGGACACAGGAACCAGCTCGCTGTGTGCAGTAGGCTGGGAGTCCTAATTCAATATAAAGGAAAGCACCCAGTCTGGGATCTGATGATTATTATTGACATTGCATTAACCGTTGAGTTTGATGCTGCCGTCCCTGATATTCCAAGGGGCAAAACCCCCAGACAGGGACTCCATTAAAGGTGTTCTGTTGACAAGTGACCTAAGATTATTGTTAAAATCACATTCAAGCTAAACGCTGTGGATGGCTCAAGTACTGTATTTATTACTTCAGTTGAGTGGTTTTTGGTCTACAGCAGCCAGAGTGACAAGGCTAGGTAGTCCTGAGTTGTGGTCCCAGGGCTTTGGTCCCGAAAGGGAAACCATCCGTACCTGTGAGGGGACTGAGACTTGGGACGTGGGAGGGCAACTAGGCAGGAAATCCCAGCATCCACTTTGACAAACATCGTCCCAGACAATCGAAGGGACTTAATGGGAGACCTGATGGTCTGCGTCTCTAACATGGTTCAGCAGATCATCCCTGAAAAATAAACCCTGGATAATAAAGCTCTGCTGTTGGCTGTTTGTACGGTGTCTGTTTAGCTGTGATATTTGTTTCACCTTGTTTCTCTACACTATGGCAGGTGATTTCATTGTACATTCACATAGGTTCTAAAACTCTTAGAAAAATGATCTTAGGAATGATTTTAGGAATAACCATTTAAAAATATCTATTTATATCAGTATCAATGCTGTGTTAAAGCCAAAGAAGGGCAAAGGCTTCAGAGATAAAAGAGAGATAAAATATTGAAAACAGTCTAAAAACAAGTTGACATACTTGTGTGGAGTAATATGATCATTTTCATTCTTGTAAAACCAATACTTGCAGCCGTATTCTGCCCTAGATGACATTGTGTGTTTCTAATCTTATATCACAATCACAAGGCAGTTGGTACCGTAATCTACTGTAGGTACAGGGTTGTGGATGGCCTGGTAGCTGTGAGACAGGATTACAGGACGAGGTCAGATAGACACTTGGGTACAGGGTTGTGGATGGCCTGGTAGCTGTGAGACAGGATTACAGGACGAGGTCAGATAGACACTTGGGTACAGGGTTGTGGATGGCCTGGTAGCTGTGAGACAGGATTACAGGACGAGGTCAGATAGACACTTGGGTACAGGGTTGTGGATGGCCTGGTAGCTGTGAGACAGGATTCTAAAGGCATCGTTT
>JACXGK010002643.1:0-41149 GCA_016801125.1 Novumbra hubbsi | reverse complement strand
AGGCATCGTTTGTGTTTGTGGAGGTTGAGCAGCAGTGGACTGATGTGCTCATGGGGGTTCCACGGGGATAACATCAGTAGATTGGGAGCCAAAGTGGCATAGTGCAGTGCGTAGTGTACACGGGAGACCGGGGCCTGATTCTGACTCTTACCCAGTCTGAAGTGTCCTAGCCCCGGGCTCAGTGGTCCTTTCAGATTCTGTCCATGTGTGTCTGCATTTTCTAGGTATTCTCTGGGATCTTCACCGCTGAGATGGTCTTAAAGATCATTGCCCTGGATCCATACTATTATTTCCAGCAAGGTTGGAACATCTTTGACAGCATCATCGTGTGCCTCAGCCTTATGGAGCTTGGCCTGTCCAACGTCGAGGGACTCTCTGTTCTCCGATCCTTCAGACTGGTATTTAAGCATTGAGCATGTCACCCCTCAGGCAGTCTGTCTCTGCTGTGCTGTCTGTCTATCTCTCTGCTGTGCTGTCTGTCTATCTCTCTCTGTGCTGTCTGTCTATCTCTCTCTGTGTTTGTGATGGTTGTCTGGGTATGTGTATTTCGGCCGCTCTGTTTGACAGTGGGAATGGTTAAGATTTTCTCTCAGTTCTTTGGTCTATGAATGCGAACTACATGTCTCATTCCCAAGAGATAAGTGGGATGACTTTCGAAGCAATTTAACCAGCCCAATGTAGTAAACCCCTTTTTACCCTAGGACATTTATACAACATATGAATTTTGGTTGCTGTAGTCACTTTCTCATTTTGAATTGTAAAATGACAACATTTCCATTTTAATACAATTATGTATTCAACTTGTTAATTCTAAATTCGTGAAATCATTGGAATTGAGTACATTTGCGTTACCAGGACAAGCGATCTCACTGTTCCCCCCCCCCCCCCCCCCCGTCCACAGCTGAGGGTCTTCAAGCTGGCCAAGTCGTGGCCCACGCTGAACACGCTGATCAAGATCATCGGCAACTCGGTGGGCGCCCTGGGCAACCTCACCCTGGTGCTGGCCATCATCGTCTTCATCTTCGCCGTGGTGGGCATGCAGCTGTTCGGCAAGAACTACCAGGACTGCGTGTGCAAGATCTCCAAGGACTGCACTCTACCCCGCTGGCACATGAAGGACTTCTTCCACTCGTTCCTCATCGTGTTCCGCGTGCTGTGCGGCGAGTGGATCGAGACCATGTGGGACTGCATGGAGGTGGCGGGCCAGCCGCTGTGCATCCTGGTCTTCATGCTGGTCATGGTGATCGGTAACCTGGTGGTGAGTCGAGCCGAGTCGCTCTTTTCATCCGTCACTTCTCCAAAAATGTTTAGTTCACGTGGCCAAATGCGCGAAACCGATATATGTTGTGACCGCGACATCACGGGATCTCGTCCCCTAGACAACCTCTGTTTGCTGGGAATTCTACCCAAAAAATGGCAACGTTCAGACTCTCATCTGAAAATGTCTCTGTTCTGCTTATTGAAAAACGTTCCATTCACCTTTGCTCATATTACCGAGGGCCCACAGGGCCCGTGTCTCTGTCAACATGGCCGTCGTGGCGGTACGGCCGTCGTGGCGGTACGGCTCGTGAGGGGGGGAAGGAGGGCGGCATGGTGTCTATGTGTGTGGTGGTATGAGCCCCCCCCCCACCTTCCAATGGCTCCCATATCTTCCATTGTTGGAGAATTTGGCAGGCCGGCCACATGGTGTGTCGAGGGCTTGTGTGGACGGCAGGGGACACACAGACAGGTGCTGGAGTTTCCATTGGCAGCACAACGCGCACAGCAATACGTGTCGTGGGGTCGTTGACTCGGACGTGAGAAGGAGACCCACCACCCCCTTGCCACCGCACTGCCCCCCCAGCCCGGTGAACCGGCATACACCAGTGTCGAGTGGTACTCAGATCCGGTGGTTCCGCGGTGTTCTCTCTCCGTCTCAAGCGCTGGCCTCTTTCACTGCGCGTGCCACTTCTCGTCCAGTCTGCGGGGGCGGGCGAGTGGCGGAGCTGCAATTACCCAGCCAAAAAGCCTACTTGGATGTTATCTTCCCCTGAGGTGTCACCCCCGGTCTGTCAGTCAAGTCCGTGCCTGTAATTTGCTTACGCACTCCTGTTAGGCACCCCCCCCACCTCTCCTTTCTGCTTCTGGCTCCCTACGTCTCCATCCCTGGCTGATCCTCTCCCACCTCATCGTCTCTCTGTCTTCCCCTTCCTCCCGCTCTCTTCCTCTCATCTGGGGGCGGTGTGGTTGAATGATGAGCGCTGCCTGGCCAGCCAGATGTTGGGCAACGTAACGTGGTTGCCGATGTCCCGTCGGGATATTTACGGCTCCGCCAAAATATCTAATCGGGGAGTGCATGTAAACACCTTCACATTTACGACTCAGCGTTTTGAGATGACTGAGTATCATCCTGGGATGAATAAAGGGGAATTTGGTTTGATGCCGAAGTGAATTGATATTCTACGCTGTTTCTGTTTGCACAGGCAGAGTATGTTGTATGTCGGTGTTTTTGTTTGTAGAGTTGACACTGATCTGCTCCTTTATTCCTCGAGGTAAGCGTGCTCTAACGTTGCGGCGTTCTTATTCGTAACTAAACGAGTGCTTATTATAGCATTCAGGACTTACCAGAAGCTACCGTAGTTCAGAACTTAGTCAGGGACTCAACCGATTGTTGACCCCAGGAACAGTATAAAACAAGAGTGCCATTGAACAACATAGTCGTGCGTCCAAACGGGTACTGTTGTTATTTCAGTCACTCAATGAGCTGACAATTAACCAGGGGAAGATTTTCCTCTGGGCTCCCCCCAGGAGATTTTGTTGGAGAAAAAGCATGCAAGAGGAGAAGAGATTCTTTGAGTTTCCTGTTTTGGGACTCCTCCGACCGCCGGGAGTGTGTGCAGCCCAAACAGAGGTCAATACGCCACCACATGCCCCAGTCATTCAGACGTGGGCTGATGGGACAGCCCAGAGAGTCTGTTCCCTGCCCGGGCAGCTCACCAGGGTAACCCTAACCCCCAGCCTACGACACAAGGGCCGGTAAGGTTAGGTCTACTGTGTGGTCTTGGCCTGGGAGGCTGAGGACACGTGCGGAGAGAGTTCCCTTATAATCTCCTCGACAGCCGGGTTACCTTACCAGCACCCGCACCTCTCGTCGCCTTTGACATGGAAAGGATGCTTTGACCACACACAGTGGAAGGGGAAACGGGAAGTCAGTCAATGAGGAGAGAGAGAGTGTGTGTCTGCTGGTCTTGGAGCTTCAATCAGCGTAGCAGATGATGTTAGCAGATAGGATCCAGGTCTCTACAACGGAGGGGCTCAGCTACTAATCAGCATTATTCAAACAAGGTCGAACCACCTAGTAACTGGAGAGCTGAAAGTATACCCGGTATCTGATTGGCAAACCTAGTATAGTCTTGTGTGTGTGTGTGTGTGTGTGTGAGACAGCCTTGCATAGGTCTGGTTCCGGAAACTTTTATCATGGCTGAAGTCACATTATGGCAGCGGTAAACGCACGTTGATTGTTTTTTGGCATGAAAGAAGCAAGACATTCGTGATTGCGAAAACATTGAAATCTTTAATAAAGAATATGAAATTGGACACATTTACTGGCCAATGTAGAGGTAATTGAAGGTAACAGGATCCCTTCAACTACATACAGTATGCATGTATGCAAACATTTAGGAGTATATCAGGTTCAACTGGCTGTCCCCTGCTAGATTGATAAATGTTTAATGACACATTTGATTGATGTTCTAGTATGTATCACCATCATTTATCACCAGTTTAGCTGAAAGCAAAGGAAGAGAGTAAGTTTCAAGGTCCCTCATCAGTGAGAGTTAAATGACCCCCCTCTAAACACAAACACAATCACACACACAATACACCCAAACCCGATCACTGCGATGCAAGCTAGCCCTAATTGAACGCAAACGAAACGTCTAGAATCACATTTTGTTATTTGCCCTGTTCATTAAAAGCTTATTTGACATGTCAAATGGTGTCATTGGTAAACGACTCACAACCAAACAAGGCATTCCATAGCTACAGTGCTTTTGTGGAGCGACAGGACATATTCCTTAAATTTTACACTCATGGAAAGGAGCGTGCTGACAATGCCTCTGAGCCAGCAAGTGCAACCTAATATGAAATGAAAGGGAATAGGACTGGGAATTCAAATCATTGAATATGTTCCAGCGCAGCAGATATATATATATAGTGTATGTTAAACCAAAACCTAGCTAGCTCACTGTAACTGTAGCTGTTGCTGAGCTAGCAGACATGAGATTACGCAACCTGTTTCCGTCTCAGACAGTTAGCCTCTCTTTACCATACCTCTCTTACTTGTCCAACTCGTGTTTATAATTCACATGACCGGTGTCTTCATGTTTTCACCAAAGTAACCGCAGAGAGCATCTCTGGGAACAGTGACCCACCTGAGGTGACTGGTGACACGCTTAAACGACAGAATATTTAATATCTGACTCAGATATCACTACGTTTCTTTTATTTGAATGAAATTAAAATTGTGTAATACTTCTAGGGTACAAACCCCTTGAATGTTGTGTACTGCTCTAGTTAGCAGCATCCTTTTTCTATTTTGTTTTTCGCTATATTAGTTAGCTAGCTAATGCTATATATTACCTTATTTTAGATGCATGCTAGTCTTCGCGACTGTTAAGTTATGTAAAATGGTACAATATTGCATTCTCATTAAAGCATTCTTGCTGTTATGTTTTGACCATGACAAAGGACAGTGCACATTCTAAAACAATTTGTTTTAACTGTCGTGCAAAATTACAACTATCAATATACAATTAGAAAAAACGATACAAAAACAAGAGAGATTGGGCATTTGGTTGCAGTTTTCAGTTGTCGCAACACTCTTTGCCTGAAAGCAGATGACAGGATTTCAAACTATTTTTTGATTCTGAAACGGCTTCAAATGTCAAATCAAATGTCAAATGTTGTCAAGCACAATATTGAGATTTGTTTTGGCAAGAAATGCTAAAATGTCTGCGGTCAAAGGTGTTGGGTGGTTGTTCTTGGATGACTCAGGGCTAATGACTAGACAAGGTCAAGATGAAGCATAGTATATGGATGAGTTGTTCAAATACCACTGCATAAAAGTGAATTATTTTTTACTTTTTCTGTTGACATTTTGACAGTTTCTCGTCACTGTCAAAATGTCACTAGCCATTGAGAGAGTGGGAGAAATAAACGTAATATTTGTTCCAATTCTGTAGGTGCTATTGATTACATTTTAAGCTTTCTCTCAATTGTACATTAAAATCAATACAGCCTGATGTGATCTTAAGAATTTTCTCATGTCAAATCTCGCTGGAGTTCAGTCTGCATTAAGTCTAAATTGCTCGGTTTGAGTGTGGTTTAACAGCCGTGATTAAGAGAGGATTTGGTCAAAATGTTCCACAATCCAATAATAGAATGTGCCGCTGTATTCTTAGTTCTTGTCTTATCCATAACAAAGTGCTTCCTATGTTTTCTCTAAGATCACAGTCTTTTTGGTTTCATTTCATCCCTAAGCAATTCCTATTGAGAATGTAAGTAATTTCAATCTTATCTAATGCTCAACACATCTCTCACTACTTGCTGTGAGTGATGCATTCTCTACCTATTGTTTCACAACAAGTTTACTTGGTCAGGTGCCAGCGAGTCTGTGCATGTGTGTGTGTTTCTGTATGTGTGTTTGTTTGCATGTGCGTGTGTGTGTGTGCTTGCAGGATCTATTCATAGAGAGGTCCCGTCATGTTGCAGCCCACCTATAGCCAGGGAAAGTATGCAACTATTTAGTTATGCAGAACAGGTGACACTGTGACACCAGACATACCTGCTCAATGAGCGCACTCTGACTTCATTCAAGATGGCCGGCCAGGCCCACTACTTCCTTCAGAGTTTGCCCTAAGTTTCCTAAGCTGAAACTGATGCACGGTTCTGTGTTACCTATATAATGGGAAAGGTTGTAAGGCATAACACACACATGCGCAAAGCATTTTGTCCAGACCCTGACCCTAACTAGTAACTAACTCTGCACAGTCTGTCAAACAATTGATTTGCTGCTGATGATAGAACTTTTCAGGTGCCATATATATTTTTTCGATAATTTTGTTGCTCTGTTAACACATGCCGTGGGGAAGTCTTCAAAACCAGAACACCTACATTCCACTCTGACACACGGAGAAAAGTGTTTTTAAGTTCCCTCTGATAGTGGTCTCCGACAATTAACATTTTTAGCCGTTTACACTATAAAAAAAAAACATACCTCTGACACAAATCTGGCAACAAGTCTCATCTAAATTATACTAAAGTAGCGTGAAAGCATAACGTGACCCTAGGCTTGTGGTTTATAGGTGCACTGTAGCTGAAATGGTCCTGGTCTGAGAAAGGTTGCGGTGTAAATCACATGGTGTTTGTTGTGGGCATGGATCTTGGGACTGGATGGGCTGAGAGAGGGAGGCCTGCAATCAGGTTGGCCGTCCTGAAGATGGGTCTGAATTAATATTAGAAATCACTGGGTTCTTACAGGATCTAGAGACTTTCCCCTATCCTGGGCCGCATGTGTGTGGTGTGTTCACGGCAGCTTGGGGTTAATATATTCCAAAAAGCATAAAGAAAAACAAATATGCTTTTTGTATTTAGTTGGCAGGTTACTCACAGCACACATTTCTAACGATCTGACGCGTGTGAATTAAGCCGAACGGCCACCGTGAACTGTCACAGGGCTGTTAATGTTTTCTGAAGGGCATTATTACGTTATAAAGGGCCTCTAGTCAACTGGAAGAGGTGTATTTATGGTTCATTGGGCCCTTTTATGGCCTGCTGTGTGTCCAGGTAACAGGCATATAGACGCTAGGCTACTTTACCATGGTTATTGTTACCTAATAAACACAACATACTCGACCACAAAACACACACACACTGATATAATAGTACAGAACCACGTTCAGCTAACCCGGTTGGGCATCCAGCATAGTTCCAGCAAGGTCAGTGTGAAATGGAAAACGCTATAAATGGCGTAGCACGGTTTGGGTCTGTATGCTGTGTGTCAAGCCTAAAATATGAGGCGGTTTGATGACCTCGGTTCACATTATGGAGAATCTCGCCTTCGACGGGAATAGCAGTAATTCCCCAGTGGGCTTATGCAGTTGTGTAGCATTCAGAAATGCCAGCTGGTTTGATATCCTGTTGGCCATACCCGCAAGTTCAGACGTATGACTTCAATTCGAGCCAGTTTTCTACAGCTTGAATGTACATTTTAATGATGATAAATGTTCTTCGTAAGGTAAAATGAAGTCTGAATAATTTAAACACGTGCTAAATGTTTAAATAATAACATTTCGGCAGGTCTCTGTCTCCCCTCGTGGCGTGATGCTCGCCCCGAAGCTCAGCCGCACGTCCCAAATTTTATAACACGTATCCGTGGGTCAGTGTCCTTGACACCCAGGTCATCTCCTAAAGACATGTGAGAAATCCTAAACGGGGTCAGCCCAGAGACATTCGTGAGTTTAGCAGCGCATTGTTTAGGTTCCAGACAACATTTTCCCCAAACACACACACACACACACACAGAAACAGTGTGCCATGTGTCTCTTAGCAGACACGGATGCCGTTGGCGTCCTGACTCACGTCGCTCCAGAGTCAGTGTAGAGCCACAAGTGTGTGTAATGCAATAAGCACTGCATGAATGATACAGCGAGAGAGAGAGTGCTAACAACATCCAGATGGAAGTGGCCCATGAAGGGATGTGAGGGGTTTAGTGCTCAGGCACATGGCGTCACACGCCAGAATGTCGCTGAGAAAACAACGTGCCCGTTTCCCTTGATACTCTGAACTCTTTTGCTGATTATTCTAAATAAGGGAAAGTTGTTTTAGTTTTTACGAAAGGATAAGGGGTGGGGAGATTGTTGAACAACCGATGCGTGAAACTGGGCAACATAGATTCAGAAGTCATACATCTTTAAATTCCCACTACCATGGAACTTCTGAAGTACGTAAAAGATACATTTCCAACATGGGTCGGATGTTTATCTGGGGGAAAGCCTGACTTCACACAGCGATGAGCGACTTGGTTCAGGTGTCGTCATCAGTCTCAGACAGAATACCTCTGTAGCCCCTGAAGCTGACAGTTTTCCCTGTATCCTACCCTAGTCCTGGGATAACCGCATGATATGCATCCTACCCTTGGCAGGTTCCATTTTTGCTGTCCAACACAAAAAGATTTGCATTAATTTATAATTTCCCAAGGAAACCATGTTTCTTATCCTTAAGGTATGTTTGGGAAAGCAGATCTGTCTTATGTAAGAAACTGCAGGACAAATACACAATAGTTGGTGGAGTCTGAACAAATACTTTTAGTCAATCATTTCATAGCTTTAGTTTTTCCACTAAAGAATAAAGTCTTAAACTTGTTTTATACTCTAGGCTTTAACTAAGCAAAATAGATTGCATTTGTTGTACAAAAGATATTTTTATAGAACAATTAGAACTGGTTGAAAACCATAATCTGCAGATATGCCACAATTTTTTCAGAAATGTCACTATGTATTTTTTTTACAATGTCTTCTTGTTTTTCCCAAACAGCTTACAGTAATGAGTGCTTTTAGTGCTAAGAGAACAATTTACAGTTTTCAAGTCGATGTTCTTTTTCGCGTCTGAACAGCGTGGTTACTGGTTCAGGTTCTTTAAGTGTTTAGTGAGCAGTTACACTAAAAATGTTTTGCTTTCACAAGATCTTAAAAAAGACGTTTTCTAGATGCAATTTGTGAGATGCACTTTCTACATGGCGTTAGCAAACTCACTTTTTTCTCAAGGGCACAACGTTGAATGGGATTCAGCTGCCTCATCACAGTAAGAGATTGTTTGTACTCAGGTTTTGGATTGTGGAGCCAATACTCACACAGGATTTGTTTCACACATCATGGATAAGGGTAATAACTAACTCTAGGATCTGCGTCATGTTGGGACATGTGAAAGCTCCTTACATAACAGTGAATTTGTGTTAAAAAACACATTTCTAGAGAATACTATCGTGCAGTACCACTTTGGGAACCACTGATCTAGAGCTAAGACCAAACGCAATATAAACTAATTGGTACGCTCCGAAACAAACGAGTTGGGCTCAGGTGACGAGGGACTCACTGCATTCTGTCACACTGCTTTTGCTCCATCCGTCGTTGTTCCTGTGCATGCTTGTGGTGTGTGTGTGTGCGTGTGTACGGCGATTATAGAGCCTCGGTGGGTTAACGTCTTCATTTGGTGATATTGCCTCTGATCTGGAACAGTGTCCGGGGTCCAAGGCTGCTGCCCGGGGAAGGAAGAGGGGTCAAACGTCTCTGTCATTCTAAAAGGGATGTGTCAGATATCTGTTCAAGAGGATTTATTGGCAACACAGGGTTCAGTTATGACGTGCAGCGTGCCTTCAAGGTGTGCGGATGTGTGTGTGTGTGTTTCCTATGACTACGCACTGTATGGGTGTGTATATGTATGTGCACGTGTGCGCGTGCATTTGCATAAAACTCCCCGTGGCCCTGATTGGCTACTACGCCTCCTCTGTGGCCCCCTTCCCGGCGGGGACACACCCCACAACACCTCTGCTCCTCCTTCACTGTGACCTACCAATCGACTTGAAATGTTGACGCTGTGCCAACACTGTTTCTAAAATACGCTCGGTAGCAAATGGCGGCACCCAGACGTGGGCTCGGACTTCCTAATTCCAACGTAAATCAGTGCATCGGCATTTGGATGTATTTGACGGTAAGTGATACCCGGCGCGTTAGCGATACAGCGCGGTGAATCCGGCGGCCCTTCTAGCACTGTCAGGTTGTGTCACTCCTCCACCAGTTGAGGGTGGAGCGGCAGCTCCCAGTAAAGTGGGAACCAAAAGGGGTCACATGGATACTGACTGACACATGGCCTGGATCTACTACAGATTGTCCTTCAATCTGTTCAGGCACCCCACACGAACACACCCAGATGTCTTGGAGTCCATGCGGGATGCAGAAGGCCCTGGCCTGAGCATCCGACTACCCCAGGCAACACATGTTGTTATTCTAAATAATATAAGTGTCTCCAGTTGTTTTGCTCTTTATTCCTCTGTCATTATGCAATGAGGTGGTTTACATCACTGCTTATTCTGACGTTGCCCTGGCTTTGTACCAGCATCGGCCGTGGCATCCGTCTGGCATTGGCCTGGCATCGGAAAGCAAAATGCATGTGTTCTATGGTGGTGCATTGTGAAGCCTTGAGGCTTGAACCTTTATTATAGAACAGAACACAGCTGATCAACTGTGTGTGTGTGTGTGTGTGTGTTGGTTTTACTACTGTAACGGCTATGTTGGCAGCAGAACATCTTCCTCTCCCTTAATTCTTCTCTGGAGTGATTTACCGGACCATTTTGTTTTTACCACATCAGCCTAGAGACGCAAACCAGGGTCTGTTTTGTCATTAGCCAAACATTTCAACCAATAGGCCGCCTGGTCAATATAACGCCCAATATAATGGAGTCCAGAGGTCGTATTGTAAAAACAAAAATGAAATTAAAAACAGAACATTTGACCTCGACCCAGTCACCTACCATAACCCACGCCACAGACACGTCTCCTAGTCAATCTGGCTAAGAGCACTGCACCAAATTATTGAAGAGCCAGCAAGAAGGTCTTTATTATTTATACACTACCGTCCAAAAGTTTGGGGTCACTTAGAAATGTCCTTGTTCTTTCAAAAGAAAGGCAAATTGTTTTTCCATTGAAATAACATAAAATGTATCAAAAATACAATGTAGACATTGGTTATGACGTTAATGACTATTGTAGCTGGAAAGAAATTTCATGGAATATCTACGCAGGCGTACAGAGGCCCGTTATCTACCACCATCGGTCCTGTGTCACACAGTTTATCATTTTATTTTTCCAGTTTATAAAAGGGTATGGGATCATTAGAAAACCCCTTTGCAATTATCTTAGCACAGCTTACTGTTGTGCTGATTAAAGAAGCAGTACAACTGGCCTTCTTTAGACCTGTTGGGTATCTGGACCATCAGCAAGTTTGGGTTCGGTTACAGGCTCAAAATGGCCAGAATAAAGAACTTTTTTCAGAAATTCTACAGTCTACACTTGAGAAATGAAAGCTAATTTCCTCCTACAACAGGACATGACCCAAAGAACAGCTCCAGACTATGCAAGACCTATATAGGTATATAGGGAGGAAGAAGTAAGCTGGTATTCTGTCTATAATTCTGTCTTCGTATATCTCAACCCTATTGAGCTGTTGTGGGTGCAGCTGACGGTATGGTACGTAAGAAGTGCCCATCAAGCCAATCCAACTTGTAGGAGGTGCTTCAGGAAGCATGGGGTGAAATCTCCTTAGATTACCTCAACAAATTGACAACTAGAAAGCCAAAGGTCTGCAAGGCTGTACTTGCTTCAACTAGACGATTCTTTGACAAAAGCGAAGTTTGAAGGACACAATTATTATTTGAATTTAACATCCTTATTTCAAACTTTGTCAATGACTACATTTCCTTATAATCTGGGCCAGAAACGTTGATCCTTTGAGTTTGCCCAATGAGAGCACTAATTATTGACAAAGAGTGTGTATGTGTGTGAGAAAAATAGAGTCTATCCACATTGGTTTGTTGTTGAGTAAGTGCTCCTCCAGTGAAAGTTATAATACGCTCTATGTCATCAGATGGCTGGAGACGTTACTGACTTGCTGGCTGGCTCATCACCAAATGAAGAGCATCCCTTGGGAACCAACACTGTGTGTTTTCAGGTTGCTTGTGAGTTCCTATCTGTCCCTTCGGGAATTTAGAATTCCCTTTTAGAAAACACAGTATTTGCTAGTCATGCTGGATGCGGTGCTAATGGAATCAAAAGGATCCATTCAGAATTATAGTCCATTTGTCATATGTCTGGGAAATTGAATTACCTTATTTGAGCAATATGACTAACCTTGGTATTATTTTATTCTATTAGCCTATGCAGTTCAGCTTGGCGTTACAGTGCAACAGCTTAAAAGCATTATATATTGTTAATTTGCTAGGGGGATTTCATGGTCACACCATTGGGTTTGCTGGAGGTAGGAGATGGGGTGGTCCAGCTGATGATGCCACATGCAGGTACATTAGTCATTGTTAAGCAGCTTATTGCACACCCGGGTTGTATAGGTGCCACCGTTTTATCTCGGCTTGTTTGTGTCGCAGCAAAGAAAATATCAGCAAGCATGGAGAGTTGACTTGCAACCGTCTCTTCTGTGTTGTTTCTACTGACACTCAATCGATGGTCAGCGCTAGAGGTTTTCATGAAGATATGATGTGTTTATGGTGATTATGTGCATATTGAGATATATTATGGTGTTTATGGTGATAAGAGTTGATTAGGGAGATAGGGTGCTTACGGAGATATAATGTGGTGTTTTTGGAGATATTATGTGCTTACGGAGATATATTGTGGTGTTTATGGAAATATGATGTATTTATTGAGATAATGTGGTAATGGAGATATATTGTGGTGTTTATGGAAATATGATGTATTTATGGAGATAATGTGGCAATGGAGATATATTGTGGTGTTTATGGAAATATGATGTATTTATGGAGATAATGTGGTAATGGAGATATACTGTGGTGTTTATGGAAATATGATGTATTTGTGGAGATAATGTGGTAATGGAGATATATTGTGGTGTTTATGGAAATATGATGTATTTATGGAGATAATGTGGTAATGGAGATATACTGTGGTGTTTATGGAAATATGATGTATTTATGGAGATAATGTGGTAATGGAGATATATTGTGGTGTTTATGGAAATATGATGTATTTATGGAGATAATGTGGTAATGGAGATATACTGTGGTGTTTATGGAAATATGATGTATTTATGGAGATAATGTGGTAGTAGAGATAGATTGTGGTTTCAACACCCAATGAATTCTCTCCAGCACCCCTCCAGTGTCAACATATGTGCAAACGTCCATGTTGTCAGTTGACGTGAGGTGAATGAAGATACGTGTTACGCGTTGACACCGTCGACATCATCCTGATCCACCGTCGCCATGAAGTGTGTAATCCACGCGATTTAGAACGACTACGGCAAGCAGGCTAAAAAAGGTCAGTCGGCGAAGCCCAGATCATACCCTCCGAAACCCTCCTGAGGTGGCAGCTCAGTGGAGAAACCGGCGTCCCGTCGCACCACTCTCCGAGACGGCGGGACGGCGTAGAGGTGTGTTTTAAAGGACAAGTGTAGCGGGGCAGAAAATAGAAAAGTCAGCCTTCTAATTATACCTGTCACAGCGGGCGCGGGGTGCAACGGGACGGGGTGGGGAGCGCGGGGGGGGGGGGCGCACCCCACCCCGGGAGTCCTGAGCTGCCTCAAACCTTCAAACACACACACACATGTTGCGATGCCCACGTGGATGCCAACACATGAGTGTTACGCTGGGTACTCAGTGGGGACACGCCACTCAGACCCCTAGTGATCCTGAATGATTGATGTTTGCTTCAGAGACATAATAGATGGATGGTTATCAACAAACGTGTGATCGACGTGACGGTTAATTGAATTGGATCGGTTGGATTGATGCACCGCTACCCTGCGCGTCCTGATTTAACCAGGGCCTCAGTATCCTCAGTTCGCTGAAATAATTACAAATGAAATAAAGTTGCCTTGATGTTCACAATCTTTCCCGCCGCCTGTTCTAGAAGATGACATTGTGCTCTTAGACAGCCCCGTTCTGATTCCAGCCGGGCGACGATGCCTGTTGGTTGACAGTGGTTTCCGTTCACTATGGCCAGCCTGCCTCCTGTTTGGGGCATGGGCCGAGGATGGTAAGGACTTGGTTAAATCAGGACGTGCCCGCTATGCCAAGCTATGATCATTTCTCTTGTGTTCAACTGATCCAATATCAAGTCACAGAAAAGGTTTCAAACGATGGTGACGAAATTCCCTCATGAAACTGTATGCACAGCTGACATTTACTAAACTGAGGAAAAGTGGCCTTTAATCAAACACACGCGCACGCACACATGTGCAGAAAATGTACCCACCTTGAAACAGAAACACAGAAACACACACACGTTCAGCCCAGAAGAGCAGTTTCTGTTGTTTAACCAAGACATGGAGAGCTCCTGTTCTGTTGAAGGCTGACATTTAAAACTAGCTCCAAATCACACCTGCTGTTTACATTTCCAGTGTTACACATCCAGTCTCTCTTCCACATCGCTTAAAAACGGTCTCTTATCAGACCTGCAGGCCATCCTTATCTAATGGCTTGATCCAGCTGTAAAAACATCTCAATGATCCAACTAGGCTTTATTAGAACACGTCTCCTTCTTTCGTCCCAGGTGCTCAATCTGTTCCTGGCTTTGCTGCTCAGCTCGTTCAGCTCAGACAACCTGTCTGCCCCCGATGATGACGGCGAGATGAACAACCTCCACATAGCCCTCGGACGCATCAAGAACAGCATGGTCTGGCTCCGGAGCCAGGTTGGACACTTGGTTTCGTTCCCGAGCGTAGTGCGGTCGGCTTGGGCCATTGTCACAAGATGAAGTGGGACTAAAGGGGGCAGGTTTGTTCACACCTTCTAAACGCGGTACGTTACCTTGTTGCAGATCTGCGACTTCTTCAACGGCAATTTCAAGCGTCGCCGTCAGAAGAGCAAAGAATCCAAGGCCATGCTGAAGCTCAAGAGGCTGAGCCACGCCGGTTCCCCCGGCGACCTGGGCAACGGGGCCGCGGTGGCAGTGGGCGGCGGCATCGCCGTGATTGGCCGCCACGGGGAGAAGACGCCGGAGATGGACGACAGCTACATGACCAACCCCAACCTGACCATCAGTGTGCCCATCGCCCCCGGCGAGTCAGACGTGGAGTTCCCTGAGGAGGACGTGGAGGAGGAGGAGGAGGAGGAGAGCGAGAGCTCAGAGGAGGAGGCGGAGGAGGCAACGGGGGATAAACAGGTAGGGCAGGAGCAAGGCTCCTTGAAGGTTACCGTTGTGGGAAGTCTACTGGAGATTTTCATCTGAGCAATTCGTGCACCACACTATAAGAGGGCGAATGTGGTTACCCATGAACATTACATTATAGGCGCTGATGTTTTCTACTTTGTTCAGCCATAGACTGTGCCTCGCAGACTCTGAAGCTCTCGTGTGTTTTTGTCTGTTACGTTGGTTCGAGCATGAAACAACCTTTTCCATTGTTTGGTCCTCCCTCTCTTCTCGGTTTCTCACATCCGTGTTATATTAGTACCTTATTATAATACCTATTTTTCTCTTCATCTCTGTCTGTCCTGAGAGGCTGCTCAGACTGGCCAATCACTGCCTGTTGAGCCAAATGGAGAGACCGTCTTAATCTCGGTATCCACTTCTCTCACCCTCTGTCTTTCTCACCTGTAGCTTCCTTTGAATTTGCCCCCCCCCCCTCTCTCTCTGTCTTTCTCTCATGCCGTATCCCTCTCTCCTTCAGAAGTGAGCCGCTCCAAGCCCACGCAGAAAGGCTATTTTCATGCTAGGTTTTGTTTTCTCACTTCCTCCGGAGCAATTTGACCTGAAGCGGACTTTTCCCAAAATGGATGCCCTGTCCAATTTTACCCCTTGCAAAGATTTATACTGCTATTTTGGCAATTGGGCCCTTATGCCACTTGGTAAAGATGGCCTTGTATATTGCCACCCAATCAGGAATGTGGAATTAGATCCTTAAGGGCAATAGTGCATTTTGTTGACTGCATTTGACTCATACTTGATTATATCTCGGTCTGCATCATACTGTTCTGGATCCTCTTTTTGTCTGGAATTTCAGGGTTATGGTGTGTTTCAAGAGTGAAGTATCCCGACAAGGCAACATGTCAAATGAAACAGGCTCCTCGAATACCTGTACAACTGTCATTAACGTAGTGGGAGTGGTTGCGGCACAGAGAGGAAGGGGTTAGCCCACCCCTGGTCAAATAATAATAAAACTTTTTTTTTAAATGTTCCTGACAATCAGCATTACCCTAAACGAGTGGAGAAGCAGCTGTTTATGACTATATTCTTTTCGCGGCCTCGACCGTGACTTTAGTCTCCTCCCTGTTTTCCCACCCTCCGGGCTTCTGTTATCTAAAACTGCTCACACCTGCCTCTCGGATCGGATCACCGTCCTTCCTGCCCCGGTTCTTCAACCAGTCATCGCCAGATCGTTCCGCCGCGCTCACGTGGTAGCACCCTCAGGCGGTTCCTCGTGGTTCATTCACGTCCGTGGTTGTCTTGGGGCGTCGGATTCAGCTCTTCCTGATGCCTCAGGACCACGCCCATCCTCAAGCCTGCTCACTCCACGCCAAGCTAACATCGGCCAACCACACCAGTCTCCCCCCCCCGTTGTCCGGTCTGCCCTGGTCTCTCTCTCTCTGACAGCTCCGCCTGTATCGCCTCCACCCGCTCCATTCCCCACTACCCTTCACAATAAACACCATAAACGCACCTGCTATCGAATACGCCTCGAGTCTGCTTCTGGGTCCGATATCCGCCACTCATTCGCTATTTTTTGCTCCCTCCCTCACCCTCACCCTTCCCCCTCACCCGCTCTCCTCTAAACAGAGCTGACTTATCTGTGACGGTTTGTCTCTTTGCACACCTGTGCTCCAATCAGTTTTAAGAGAGCCGTCACGTCTTGCCCGGCCGCTTTAATCTTCCCGTGCGCCTGTCCTTTCAGCCACCCTTGTTCTCTCTCTCTCATCTCGTCAGTCCATTTACGAGCACCTGCCAAACACCTGCACGTCTGCCCCAACCACTGTTTTATCTTCCGTCCCACCTGTTCCCTCCTCCTTCGCTCTGTTTCTCTGCCTCTTTCCGCCTCTCTTTCTCTCTCCGTCATCTGTGCATGTCAAGCACGGGAGGCCGTATGCGCTCCCCGCTGTCGCCGGGTGTACCGCAAGGTTTGCCGTGGACCCCTCAGGCGCTGTACGTTGCCGCGGCCGCGTGGGCACGCCCCGACCTCTCCCTGGCCCCGCCGCCCGCGTGGGGAGAAGGTGTCCATGGAAACATCCGCCCGTGTAACGTGTGCCCGTCTGCCCGTGGCGTCGGCGGCCTCTTTGTTGTCGTAGCGCATCAGGAAAAGGCCAGCCGTAGGGGGCGCGGCCGTCACGGAAGACATTATTTAGCGCCCGGATAGTTCACTCCCAACTGTGGAATCTTCGGAGACGAGCAGTCGTACCCAGCCTTGTTAACGGCGGGCTGACAGAGTGGATGTGGGGTGATGGCGGCCCTTCCTTTCACAACACCTTAACGTCAAAGCAGCGCTGGGGGGGGGGGGTCTGCACTGGCTCCACCCCCATCTCCCATACGTGCCATAACGCCACCGCCAGCACAAAAGACTTGGGACATGTAGATGGGATCTTTGACCCCCCCCCAACACCACACCACCTCTTCCTCAGTAAACAGACATCTGTCCGTCTGATTCATCACTACGGTGGTCAAGGCCTGGACCACGTTTAAAATCTCAGAGGGAAGGGGCGTCTGCTCGCGTGTGTCTGTGTGCGTATATTGTTTGTTCTAGACCTCACACACTAACCCCATTCAGTCATAACATGGCTTTTAAAAGGGCAACTCTCAACCAATGTCAACCTTTAACCCGTCTCTTTATTTTGTTGTTATCGTGGGGAATTTGGGACGAGGGCGACACAAGAGAAAGAAGGAACAACAGAATGAGAAGACTGGAGCACCTAGGCAAGGTGACTTTAAATCATGAATTGCACTGACAGGGTGCCACCATCAGAGGCAAAAAAGAGCTTGATTAACTACAAACTTTATTATAGTGTGAGGTTGCCCGGGGCCTCTCAGAGTTGACGTTGAGACTGGTGTTTTGCGGAAACGATTTAATGAACTTGTTGTGAACCTGTGAGACGTGCGTTTGTTTCCTTTCTCAGTTGTGCACCAGGGCCTCCCAATTCTCTTTTTATTCTGATTAGAGTTAAGTCTGAAGGGCCTCTGTATGCCTATGTTGATATTGTTTTGTAAATCAGACATTTCCAGCTACAATAGTTACATACATTTACAACATTAACAATGTGTGCACTCTATGTCTCTGGCCACCATTTCTTTTTGGGGTTTGTCGTGCACCTGTTGTCATTTTAATTTGCACCATAACAGGTGACATTGATTCCCAATCCTTCCTGCCTTCTCACTGGACCAATTGACATCCCTGAAGTTTAATTGACTTGGTGTTATACCGTGATTATTACATGTTCCCTTAATTGTTTTTAGAGCAGCGTATATACATCCACACACTATTATTTCTGCCACAGACTGTTAAAATATATAAATGTGTTTCACAATTAATACAACGTATAGGTTTGGCAGAAAGAAAAAGCTGGATACTCTTTAAAGTCTTCTCTGCTGCTAATGACTTGATATTGATTTAGCGGGAGGCCTATGTTGATTATCCTACTAACAAGGTAATTGTGTAAGGCTAATCTCGTTAAGACGAGCATGGAGGTAATCATAAAGAGACCATGCTCGTATTACAGTTACAGATCCTGCCAGCATGTTTATCTTCCACTTCTACCAAATCAAAAAGGAAATACTTGACCGTGCTCTATGACATGTGAATGGCTTCGATTAAAGCGGTAAACCTTTTACTAAAAGTCAATCGTAATTACAGATAATAATTTTGGGTGGGTTTTGTTAGTATTTTGGGAAGTTTCAGATTTTCTGAGTAATGAGTAAGAACCCTAAAGTATAGCTGTCATACTGGACATTTTTTGTGGGATAGCACTCTTAAGTCTTAAAAGGAGATCTTCATTTGCAAGTGTCACTGTGGCTTTGGAAGAACAGCAGAAAGTGGTGAGATTCCAAGGGGACTCTTTGAGTCCTCCAAGGACCAATGGCTGTGGAGGGACACTCGCCGCAACCATGGCAACGACCACATAAGATCCCAGAAGCACTAACGCTGATGAGGAAATGGGATACATGATAAGATGATACATTTTTTCCCTGGTTTAATTTATTGACTGAAACCATGCTTGAAATTGTTTTGGCAGGGACCTTCTCCTAGCCAATCAATGGGTGTAATTAACTAAATGCCTAAATAAGGGTTGTGGGGTCAAGCCTTACCTTGGAGAAATATGTGTGCAGGCTTTTGCTCCAAGCCCTTAGTAACCCACCTGAGTCAGCTAATCAGATAATCAACATCCAGGTAAGCAGCTAATTAAAATCTGAAAAATCATTTAGGTGAGATTAGGGTTGGAGGGAGAGGGTGCTGGAGGCATCTCTGATTCAAATTCATATTTTCACGATTGCTCTTCGCATTGGTAATACAATCAGTTGTCATTCATATTTGCAGGAGCTTCTCCTTCATCCATGTATTTCCCTGCCAACCGTAACACTTGGCACTGACGCATCTCCGTTGGTTTATCTAGACATACGTCCCCAGCTCTCCCACACGCGTGTAAGGGAGAGGCCATCCAGGTCAAGGATGGAGCTGTGACTCATTACCTTTGGAGTTTCTCATCAAGCTGATTCCGTTGCTCCCCGGCGACCCCATGAACACTTCATGGCCAACCGCATACACGCGTACATGACCCCTGACCCTTCACCTTTAGAGGCCAAGGGACTCCCCGCCGGTGGCTTCTGGCAACAGCGGCGTGGTTAAATGCCTTTAGAAGAGTCCTGTTTCATAGAGTTGGGACACTGTGTGTGTGTTGTTGTTGTTGTTTAACACTGCTTTGTGTCCGGGTCTCTCTCCTATTTATAGGTCTGTCATATGATGGGCGATGCCCCTGGTAGGTGTGTTCGCTCCACGGCACATGGTTAGTTTACTACTGGTGCCAAGGGTTCAGGCCTCACTGCAGTGCAGTCCTCTTTCGCTGAGCCCAATTATCCGGTGAAGCGCCATGGCTCACAGGCGCCCTCTGGACAGGCGTCTAATGACATGTTGTTACGAGCCTAACATGTACGCTATGACCAGTGAAACCCGAGAGGTCCTGTGTGTGCGTATAGGAGGGAGAAGTAAGGCAAGCTTCCTAACCCCAGGGTGGACCAGAACAATGACATTGTTGGTTTTAGATTCAGGCCGTTGTTTTCATTGGGTATCGTGTGTTATTGACAGCGGTAACGGACAAACGATTCTCTGAAGCCTGGAGAATGCAAGAGAGGGACACTAAAGGTTGTTTGGTCGAACTGGCCGCCTGCTTTTTTAACATGCGTGCTTTCTTTTTGCACGGTTGACGGACAGCTAAGTGGATCCATTGTACGGTTGGGTCATCCCCTTTACAGCTGTGCTTCCCCGGCGCCGTCATCCTTGAGGGTGGAAGGAAAGCACGTGGTGTTGCAAGGTTTCGGATTATTCGCCAGAATCCATGAATCACGGTATCGATTAAGCATGAAAACATTGGTCATGCTTCATCCATCGGGGCCGCGTTGTCCCGTCGAATTAAACACGGCCATGGATTTGAAGGATATGAATTAAAGAAGGATTTAAAGATGGGAGGCATTGAGGGTTCTGTTATGCCCAAGGCTGACATTCATCACGCTGGAGCTTCCTCCAGCCAGACTTCACGCTGCATTTATGCATGTCTCTCGTGTTAACTCTGGTATGTCACCACATCTGCAGCTCGGGCGGTAAGCGGTACACCACAAACCACAGAGCTGGTATTTTTCCAGGAGCAGGGTGACAAAACAATCACAGCGCATCGTAGAAACAAAGTAGGTGAACACATACTTTAAAGACCAAAAACCTGCATAGTGAACAAGCATGAAAGCATTGACGTTGTGATGTCTATTTTTATTCTATTGTCCATGTATATGAATAAAATCCCTAAACGTGTAACCGTTTGATAGGCACAGGCGACGCGGAACTTTTGCGATCCAGCGTTTTGTACCGTGAATGGTGTTCATTAGCATAATCCATATGGTGGCTAATCTCCACCTTCAGATGGATTTCCCAGGTGGAGGTTCGCATCTTTGTTGATTGCCTATTAAAGTAAATTGAGATCTAAAAGCTTGGTAAACACTAGCTCTTTCGGGTCCACAATGGCTTCTCCTTCCGCGCCGCAACACTTTGCGTTCGTAATCCGGTCGGATGTGGTTCGCGGAGGTTTGTGATTGCTGAGGCTTTCCCTCTCCCCAGTGCTGAGAGAGAGAGGGAGGGAGGGAGGGAGGGCGCCTGTCAACAGTTAGTCTCTGTGATAACGAGGGACACGGCGGACGCTTGTCAAGACCGATCGGCTTAGTCTTAGATGGTGCCATGGAAACCAGGGTCAGGACAGTGACCCCCATGGGGGCGGGGTCTTGAAGACCGGGAGCCAGTCACTCTGAGGCATCCGTAATAATCAGCCATGCCCACTGTTTCCACTTAGATATTTACAAGCATACATTTAGGATTCCCGTAGAATACACTCTCTGCTGTGTCACTTCATAGCCAGACCCACAGTCAGAGCTTTGGAAACAGGACGAGACACTCACATCTCCTGGAGGATTTCACTGCCTAAAGACTATGGCAAATAGGTAGTATACAAGGAACCGTGTGTGTGTGTCTTTATGTCGCTTAGTCAAACACTGCTTCAGGGCTCACTGTAACCATCCCTAGCACTGTCACACAGGTGCAGAACATTTGAAAAGTGATTGGTTCTGGTAACTGTGGTTACTGATAACTAGTAATATATATTTAGATATTTTACATTTAGATGTTTTTTTTTTTAAATATAATTTTTTATTATTTGTGTTTGGGAAGTCCGTTAAGACATTTTAAATTGTAAATAAATATGATTTGACGTATGATCCTCATTTGTTGGCCATGTATAAGCAAAAGTAAAACTGGCCTGTAATTGTTTGATGCTACTACTGTTCTGCGAGTAAAGCTCCAGTGGTCCATATTATAAAAAAACCCATTGTTTTCACCTACAAATGTAGCTTTAACTTCGAAATGGTTTAAGGATCAAAATATTATGATGAGAAATCAAATCAATTTAATTGTGAAAGGCTCTCATAACCCCAATATTGCAGCAAATGATTATCTTTCATTGTTATTCATTTCATTGTAATCAATAACTACAGAAGTGTCCTGCGCTGGGTCCACGTATCTGTGTGTGCTTTAAGACTCATACTTGCTGTCCAAGCTTTTGCCACCATCACATACGACGGATATGTTGACGCACTAACTCACAGATGAAATACGGCTGTTTATCGAGAACACAGTAGTAAAATGAATCTCACCTTTTTTGGTGGATGTAGACAAAAGTGCATTTTCTTTCTCTCAATATTAGAGGCTATAGCACCATCTTACTCCAGCTCTGATTGCCTGATCGGATTTTGATGGATTAGATTGAAACAAACGATGCAGAATATCGCTTCTGAGGCGTTAAATTAAAAAAGTGCTGTAACATAAAATGGTAAATCCCACAGCAATTATAGCAGGCCAGTTTTTATATGGCCCTTTGTATCCAGGCTTTATATACATTAGAACAGGAACATGACATTTCTAACAACTCCATAATGAAAGCAATAGTTACTAGGAGAGTAACGGCCTTCAGAAGGTTTTTCGCTGTTGGAAAAACCCTGAATCATTCTCTCTCCGTATCTACTGTAATTTACAGTAGTCACAGGAATGAATGGTAATACTTTTTTTCTGATAATACGGCTGTGATTGGTTGGTTTTCCTCAGGTAAAGGATGACATAAGTCTATCGGAGGGCAGCACGGTGGATCTGAGGAAGCCAGGGGAGGAAGAGGATGAGTATTCAGAGATGGCCGAAGAGACCATGGATCCAGACAATTGCTTTCCCGAAGGTAATCCTATTGGTTTTTGTATTCCACCTCAGACACATAGATGTGCTGTTGTCTTCTAAACATCTTAGCTAGAATCAAAGCGCTAATAACACTTCTGTTGATGTTAGTACATTTAGGATTGGATGTCAGGACTAGCAGAGCCAGGCAAGGTGACGGGTCTGTCATTCTTTCCCTGTTAATTTGAAATTGCTCTTTAATTTTACTTACTTACTTTTCTAAAAAAGGTTTTTCCTTAAAGAAAAAGGGAGAGAAATATCTTAGAACATTTGTTTGTGGTAGAATTGTGTTGGTTTTAGTCCACCAACAGACCGGTGGGGACATACCAGTCTTACATAATATTCATGCATTTGATTGGCCAGCTTTTCCTTTTTTAGTCCTTTAATACACATCTCCTGCTGGCAATGCGCCCTGCTTGTATACACAGGGGCAAATTCTTTGCATCTAGATCCAAAAGACGGTGCAAAAAGGAGGTCACCTAAATTGACTCGTTCAGTCATGCTTACGTTTGCAAAATCCTGTTATTAGACGTTTCCACGGACAACCAACTCTATTGTACAACACGTCCTACAGTAGTAAAAGACAGTGGTCCATTCATCACCTATCTGCCCCAGGAAAGAGGAAACAAAGTTTAACCTCTGTGCTAGATATCAGTCAGTCAGAGGTATTTTTTCTTATAGTAAAAATATGGGTAATTAAACCTGACGATATGTATATTGTATTTAAAATCAAAGACAATGAACAGAGACAAGTGTATTTACGTATTAAAATCATTTTTCAAAGAATAACATAAATTGCCATGATTATCAGGATTTCTTACATTTTTAAAACACGTCACTGTGTTAGTATACAGGTTGGCTTATTCTTTCTGCAAGCCCAAAAATTAGCATCTACTATGGGCTTTTGCTTCAAGTGGAGGCCATTTGATATCAAACATTAAACAATTAAGTGACATTTAAAATGTTAATGACGCATTAAATTGAATGTCCTGTGTCAGCAGAGATTTGAAAAGGCGTGTCAGGCACGCAATGGACTCTGGTTAATTTGATGATTGCTGACTGCCTGAATTCAATTTGGTCACAACTAATCAACAGCCTCAGACAGTCTGTGGTAAACTACAATGCCAGACCACTTTAATGATGTCTCTCAGACATTCTTTGTAACAGCTGGAGTGTACACTGCAATAGTAAGCATTGGCAAAAAGTACACTGAAAGAAAAGTGGCTAAGTGTCCACTTAAACTGTATTGGCTATGTTACAGTTTAGAAACAGTCAACATCATAAGCAGTTGTTCTAAAATTATTATGACATGTTTGTGTTAGAAAACATAGGCATGTGGCTTCAGGGGATCCATTCTAAGCTTCTGCCTCCAGTAAACATATACTGCTGTAGATGGTTATGAAACTATCTACCCTTTCCCTAATGTTCTGCCCATTGATTCACAAAAAGTGCAAATAACGGATCTGATAATTCCATCTGAGCACACGTCCACTTTCACACAAGTACAAATCAGTTGTGTTGGTATTGGAATACCAAGTATTTTTGGATTGACGTCAATGAACAAGGTGTTTCCTGACACTTAGTATGTTCTGATGGTGGTATGGACTATGAAATGACTATTTGCACATTTCCTTTTCATTGCAATAGATATGCAAGTAACTATATAATCAACCCTACTAATGTGGGTCGTGTTTGATTGAAACCCAAGTCTTTTCTGCTAAGACAGGTATTTTCTGCTAAGGCAGTCTTTTCTGCAAAGTATATACTAACATCCAAATGCCTAATGTTTTCGGTACATCACCATGGAAACCCATTTGTGTCATTTGGACACGACCAGGACTCTGATCCCACCATTACCGCAACCTCTTAGTGACACGATGGGCCCGGGAAATATCATTTGTTATCAATCATACTGTATCATACTCACATTAGACTTCATTAGTCCCTGCTTGTTTGTTCAACACTGTGACATGTTCCTCTGAACTGGGAAACATTGTGCAGTTGAGTCTAACACTATTAATGCATGTACTTAATAGTAGGTTGTTACTGAGTATCATGCATCCCATGATATTCCTTATCCCACCCCCAATTGTTTTGGTAAATATGTCCTGGGTATGAAGCTTGAGTAAGCTACTCTCAATTAAGCGGAGATGAAGGGGTGTTATGTGGTCATATTTCACACATTCCCGGTCTGCGTGAGAACGCCATCAGAAAGACATACATCCACAGCAGAGAAATCATGGAGCTGCAGTATGTATTAGTTCACAGAAGACTAACAATTCAACAACGGGAACTGTTTTTTATGTACTAGTCTTTTTCTACATCAAAGGCATTAATCTATAAAGAAAAACAGTAATCAAAATGTTGTGTTGTTACTGGATCTACATTCTAAAACTGGAATTTAACTGGTACTGGATGTTGTTGTGTATTAAACTAAAGAAGTTGGCTAAAGTGGCGATGGAACGGCCCTTACGCTACACAATATTTAGATATTGTGCAGCAATTCAGTGTGCATCCAACACATACTTTATCATGTTGGTGGAATATACTTTTCAACTGACATTAATGATATTTGCCAAGAAATGGCTTCTGTTCGGTGTAAAGTCTTCTGTAGCTCCTCTCACTTTTGAAACATACAGCTTTTTAGGTGGAGGAGGGTGGTGTTTCAGAACTAGACAAGGCAGAGGAGCAGGGCAGTTGGATGTGGGCAGGGACTGTACATACACAAGGACTCATGTTTGACTTTGAGGCAAGCTCATGTCACATTGGTGATTTCAAACGTCGTCACTATGTCCTAATGGCATAACAAATGGCTTCTCATAAAACATGGCTGAGAATCTTAACTGAGCATTAGTCCCTGAGGTACTTTTAGAGTTAAGTAGTAGGACCTGATGCTACAGCAGCTGAACTAAACAGATCAATAGTAGGGAAACCTACAGTACCTTGGCCCTGCTTGTGTTGAAGTATCTGTCAAGCTCCCACAAGCCGACCAATGCACTCAGACATGCTCCGATTATGGCCCCCCTTCGAAGCGGTTTACTTTCAGAGAAGAGCATACGAAATGCCTCTATTCTGAGATCTGCACGTGTATCGACCTAACAATAACTGTAATGCTTTGTCCGAGTCAACAGGGCCTCTTGATTTCTCCTCGATGGTCGTTAATTGCTTGGCAGACATTGGCGCCAGGGCGCTAAAACGTCCGCGGCTTCCAAGAAAGAGCCTGAGAGCGTTGTTACAAATTGAGTTGCAAGTGGTCCGTTACCATAATCCCGTCGTTATTAAGTTTACCGGCAATAACTTCATTTAGATGAGGGCTCAGATGACCATAATGGAGGCTTGCTGGCCATTATGTTCTGACGGTTCAAATGCGATTTCATAGCAGCCCGCCTGAGCCTTTGTTCCGGCTGGAAAGCCTTTAAAGTCATTGATACCAGGAATATGCAGCGTCAAAGTCACAGCAAGTGGTTTTGCTTCACATTGCTCAAAATACACAAAGAAAATATCTTTAGTGCACGCGGACGTTTTAGCGTGTGTGTGTGTGTGTGTGATCTGTATCTGCGTGATCACGCGTGGGACCGTTGAGATCGGTCGTGGTAATAGCCTGAAAAGGGTGTTCCTTTGGCGCGCAAGGATGTAAGGGTTCCGGTCTAGTCTTTCTGGTTGGCCAATCAATGTGATGAGAATCAATATGGCATCAAAGGTGCTTTCGTCATCAGATGTGAAATTAGAATAGTGAATACGAATTGTCAGGAAGAGACATTGAGGTCCAAATTAGAAATGTTCTTTTTTTGAAACGTTGGCGTGTCAAAACATTGCTAACAAATCATCTGTACCCAAACAGCAGAACATTTATTACCTCCGTCTCTCTTCGTCCCTCCATCCTCTCTCTTGGTGTCTGTCAGTGTGCGTGCACCATTTCCAGTGCTGTGACATCCAAACCGCGGACGGCCTGGGCCAGCTGTGGTGGCGACTGAGGAAAACCTGCTTCCAGATTGTGGAGCACAGCTGGTTCGAATCCTTCATCATCTTCATGATCCTGCTGAGCAGCGGCGCTCTGGTAAGGAGGGTGCATGCGGGAAGGGCCGGTTCATGGCATAGGCGATATAAGGGCCCGCGACTGCTGGGGGGCCCCCCGACCCCTAGGGGAGGGAGCCCCAAATGTGGGGCCCCAAAAGGCTAGAGCCAGCCCTGCCTGCCCAGTATGGGTGGCGCCAGGCGGGTGTAACTGCCAGTTAGCCAGGCCGCCTGATGTGAAATGACAGAGGAGGGACGGGAAGCAGTTGACAGAGACTGATACTATAACATGCTACAGTAGAGGCCACGGGGGCTGTAAGAGATCCTCAAAGCAATAAAGCCTGTGGAGGTGTGGTATATCATTAATATATCACAGCTAAATGTTCTTGCACACAACACAGCGCAGAGTGCCTTAATACAGATCTGTGGTACATTGACCTTGTGAAAATAATAACCCCCAAGGTGCCTTATGTTTGTTACGCTAAAACAGCTATTATACATCATAGTTAGCCTGCATACAGCACGGCATATTGACCATATACCACACAGCCCATAGACGTGGAATATTGACCATATAAAATACAGCCCCTAGCTTTTGTATATTGACCATATAAGATAGAGGAGAGAGAGAGAAGGGGAGTATAGTTACCACCTCCTAGCAACAAAGGAGAACTGTGACTATGTCTTGCGTCTTACTGAGTTTTCTGATCAACCAAGTAACTTTCCAATCGGATAATCAACCTGTGTGTGATGTCACACATTCCTGCTTTACAGGGAGAACAAGGATGGCTAGTTCCTGTGCCACAGCAAAATAAATAGATAATTACTGTAAACAAGTCACTTTGCATTATACATGGGATGTAATTAGGCAAAAACCAAGAGGTGTTGTGTATGGCCAATATAGCACGGCTAAGAGCTGTTCTTTGGCACGATGCATGGACACAGCTCTTAGCCGGGGCATATTCATTTAATCACAGGCGATTTAACAAGAAAATAAGCACATAATATTAAAAAAAGGTTAAGTTAGTCCAGGAATGATTGGCTTATTTGATGGTGGGAATGTGCAGACACGGACATCTGACTTCTCAGCTTGTGTTTCATGTTAGGCGGTAATAACAGTAGCACTGGTGGCCAGTTTACCATGAGGCCTCGTTCCCCCGACCACACTCAACAGCAAGGACTATCAGTAACACCATTTGTTCCAGGAAGTGGCTCACAAACAAGGTCAATTACCTTCCCATGCGCTGTTATGACGTAATAGTGCGTCACCTAAGGGAGACGGGCAAGAACTGTACAACATGGTAGGACTAAATAACAATTAAAGCAGACAAGCCTCAGCTGTGCTACCAGTCACTCCGCCCCCTGACCCCTGACCAATGACCCCTGACCCATACTCCAATCGTTCCTCCAGCTGCTTCTCCCGCTCCATCCAAGCAGAATGCTGATTCTCCCTGGCATTACTGAGTCTGGGCCGGGTGGCATCAATCTAGGGTACACTGCCGAGTCTGGGCCGGGTGGCATCAATCTAGGGTACACTGCCGAGTCTGGGCCGGGTGGCATCAATCTAGGGTACACTGCTGAGTCTGGGCCGGGTGGCATCAATCTAAGGTACACTGCCGAGTCTGGGCCGGGTGGCATCAATCTAGGGTACACTGCCGAGTCTGGGCCGGGTGGCATCAATCTAAGGTACACTGCCGAGCTCATGAGAGTTGAGCAGACAGTTTCCATCTATCTGAGGGGTTTTTGTTGCTCAGCAGAAGCACTCAGTTTAGTTTCCCTCATCTTTTCGCCCCTCTGAAGCACACCAAACCAAGCAGAGGCACCGGATATGTAGGCTATGTAGGACTTATGCTCTTCGCGATAATATAAAGAATAGCCGCGTACAAACCTCTCCTACTGTGTTAGGTGAGGCAAGCAACACATATCCGATAAATTGTTTGCGGTGAGAGAGAAAAAAAACCCAAAGCAGATTGTTGTTTTCCCCGGGTACATTGCCATGGCGCTGTGTGTCGACCCACGCCAGGTGCGTAGGCCGGGCCCCCACAGCGTGAACACGCAGGGGGGGGGCATGTTGGGCCGAGCTCAGAGAGCAGAGCTAAAGAGTTCCGACGGCAACGCACATCTAGCTGGAGAAGAACGGAACATGGCCATTCTTTTGTTCTTCCTTCTGTTCTGGAACATTCTTTATATGAGGTATGCTAGTCATTATAAAATGAAGAATAGCCGCATATTGATGAATGCTCCCATGGTTTTACTGCGCGATGTGTGTGTGTGTGACGACAGCCTGATAAAGGACACACCCTCACCTGCTCGTTATGTTCTTCTAACTAAAAATATCACAGCATTTTTCATGCGGAATAAGCCTGACGCAGACCTTTAGGCAGAAACACTGCACAACAAACAGCCGGGGGCATTAATCAATGTATCTATTATTTTAGGAGTTTATTTTTTGTAACCAGCACCTGCGAGTCATTGGACATGCGTCTTTGTGTACCCAGTTTTAATCTTCAAATGATTTTTTCGTATTATTTCGTTACTTAATTTGCTACTCATCCAGCTGCTTTACAGCTGAGGAGACTGTTCAAACTTAAAAATGTTTAGTGTGTTTATGACGAAGTTGCTTGCACACAACCTTATAATATTTTGTATGCTTCTAAAAATCTTTCACTTTTATTATGTATTTAAAAGTTTCACTTGAATGTGTTTTGGGGAAATTCTATATTGACATTAATGGGATATTTAAAAGTAATATTTTCACTTATTTCCACTTAAAATAGAGACTAAAACAAATATGTTTAACATATTTAGGTTATACCAACTTTATATAGATTTTATTTGAATACATTTATGTCATCTCATATCTTTTCCCAGACCGTAGTTCTACCATCTCATATCTGGTCCCAGACAGTAGTTTTACCATCTCATATCTGTTCCCAGACCGTAGTTCTACCATCTCATATCTCTTCCCAGACCGTCGTTCTAACATTGCATATGTGGTCCTAGACAGTAGTTCTAGCATCTCACATTTGGTCCCAGTCAGTGGTTCTAACATTTCATATCTGGTCCCAGTCAGTAGTTCTAACATTTCATATCTGGTCAGAGACAGTAGTTCTACCATCTTATGATGTTCTCTTTATTAAGGTACCAAGTACAACAACTGCTACATCAGTCTACTGTATAAAACATATATTAACCCTTCTTATCTGGAGAGATGCGGGGTGGGCAGAGATTTGATCCAACACGGTTTTGAATCTAAACTTTTCAAGGTATTGTTCTTTGATATTTAGGTTGTAATTTGGTCAGAATGGGGTTCTGGTGGGGTCCTGCAAACATGAGCTTTTCTGTTGGACGGTTAGCTACAACCAAATACCTGTGTCTCAAAATTATTCCCAAATTCAACCAAATACATAAAATAGGCTACTTGTATAGGAAACGCCAGAAGGTATTCAAGGTTACTGGGGATGTTTATTTACAAACATTATTCAGCAGAGATCTTTAATGCATGCAGAGTACGCAAGTTGTTTGTTAATTCCCCTATTAGAATACGTTGGAAAAGTGACCGGTGACGATATTAGGCTAATGCTTAGCTTAGATGAGCAAAAACAATAAATAACAACAACTCATCAATCTACATGCATTGTGTTAGCAGATGAATTCATGCAACACAAAGGCTCAGGATCAGACTGAAGAGGGCACGACTTAAGGGAGTCACCTTTTAATTAAATGCAAACGCTAACCCGTTAACACTAATAATAAGTAAACAAATACATCCAATTTGGTCACGTCTTGCTACAGTGGCTTCCTTTTCTTTTACTTTGCCTTCCCTGCTTCTCCTCTTCTGCGTTGTTCTATGCAGTCTGTCCCTCAGACTGTAAACTCGAAATGGCGTCCAGTCAGGTGACTGGCGGAGAGGTGAGGGGCCCGGGGGAGTGCCAGCCCAGTTAGTGGCTCTTGTGCGCTAGGTGAGGGTGCCGCACTACCACACATCGGCCGTCCGTGCCGTTGCAAGTATTAGGAAGAGAAAATAGCTTTTCCAGACCCTCGTCACCGGCCCAGCTACCTGCAGCCCAGAGTGCCCCCCCCCCCCCCCCCGTTCTCCCAGTTTAAGGATGCAAGGATTAAGATGCACAGTGAACACAAGACTAGGGACGTTCCCCAGTCTCCCGGAAAAATATCCAATTGTTTGTTTCAAAGAGCCAGGATTTGATCGGCATGCTAAAATTAGCAATTCTATTGTATTAGAGCACTTTGCATGAACAGCCAAAGTAGAAGCCAAAATTCAGTTTGGTTACACTCATAGTTAATCGCACATGGTGCAAGAAAGAAATATTAATCATATCACCCAATTCATGCTCTTCAAGAACGTTTACACTATCACTGATATTTAATTTTGAAAAAAAATATAAGGTGACCAGCGCATATACATACATATCCGGGCTGCGTTATCCAATATTTCCACAGACTCAATTTGTTTTTCATGACACAAGATACAGTACCATTTATGTTATGTAGTCTCCTTACAAGAGATTAGAGAAACCTCATTCATACAGTGTTTTAACAACGGCTGTTTTGGCTGCTGTTTGTTTTTTTCAAGTAAGACAAAAACAAAAAAGTATTCTGCTATCCAAATCTGCAATCTGAAGTTTTCATCTAATACCACAAGAACATGCTTTTAAAGAAAAAAAAGCAAGCACCAAAACTTTTTTTGTAAAGTTACAATTTAGTTTGCTTTTGGTAAAAAGCACTCCTTAATCATCACATATCTCTCTTTCACCAGGCTTTTGAGGACATCTACATTGAACAGAGAAAGGTCATCAAAGTGGTGCTGGAGTATGCGGACAAGATTTTCACCTACATCTTCATCCTAGAGATGGCTCTCAAGTGGATAGCCTACGGATTCAAGAAGTACTTCACTAACTACTGGTGCTGGCTGGATTTTCTGATTGTAGATGTAAGTGCATCATTTATTTCCAACCCTTTTAAATACGTTTAGACATGATGTCTTTTGCTTAAGCAGCAGTCCACTTCACTTGATTTTGTAATTTAATCTGGCCTTACAGAATCAATGGAGCAAATGAAGGCATACATTCTTACATGCAATATGAAAGACCTGAAATTCTGTTGAAACAGACAATATGCATTGTGTGCTGACGCTAACTGCAACATGCATTTTGGGTTTTCTAACCTACTGCAGATTTCACTTCGTCCAATGAGCACAGCCCTGTAGCGAGTCTAACGACCACACCAACTCGATGGTTCATACGTCACTTATTTACATGATGCTGGAACCACATTCTCCTCAGGGAGAAACACGAGAGCTGAGTTCACCTCACTAGTTTGGACGAATTGGTCCGCAGCAGAGAGTCTTTGGACAGAGAGGCTGGGGCAATTAGTGTTTGCTCTCTGCACACAGAGAGAACTGTGGGATGGGACAGAGAGTGGGTGAGAGTGAGAACGGGAGGAAAGAGGGCAAAAGAGTGAGGGAAAGAAAAGGAGGCCAGAGCTGACTATACGGTTGTAAACAGCAGTTTCTCCCAGGGAAATGTCTCCCTTGTGGCCTCATGTTTCATCATTGCCATGAAAACTGCCTGGTCAATAGATATTCCCGCTGTTAAGACTATTTCTTATGATACCTTTGTGTGTGTTTGTTTTGGATGGGAGGCAGATGTTGCTCTATTTAATCTGTCATGTTGCCCTTGTTTCTTCAGGAATGTGAGACTAAATGGATTTGCTAAGAACATTTGAGCTGATCTTGCTCTCCTATTAATTCTCTTTTTTATAATGTAGAAAACATGACTGGTGACTAATGAGCTTTGTTCATCTGAAGTACCACATCAACACCTAAAGTATAACCCATTACAAGTGAGAAATGACATGTGGCACAAACGTGCACATACATGACATTGTACACAAGTTCCGGGGCGTGACAGTGCAACACCTATAACCGGTGGTCATAAATCACAGACGGCACATCCAAATAATAGACCTGTGAGTTTGCAGTCCCTTCTGAGCAAAGTGTTTCTATGCTTTTAAATGTTGATATAGACGTGTCAAGTGAAAGGGCAATCACAATGTACAATGTGCTTTGCTAAATCTTCTGGATGCCCTCACAAAAAAAGTATTTTAATGCATCCAGAAATATTTGTGAAGCTTTAAAGGTCTCCAAAAGTCTAAGTACCTCCACTATTTTCAAAATAAGATAAACATATAGTGGGTTTACTCTGATAATGTCTTCATGATTACAGGTGTCATGACACTATTTTATTTTCTTACACTTGAGGCATAGGAGGACAAAAGCCCCCTGCTCTCCACTTTGGGTCTTATCAAAACATCATGGCAAAGTGCTGATATCTTTGTACCTTTGAGAATAGTATCAGTAATTTAACTGATTGGGGTCTTAGGCCTGGATTCAATCTCAAGGCCCAGATTCTGGTGGTTTCAATTAATGGGATTTCCGCAAGCATTGCAGTTAAAATATACAATGTCTATATACTGAATCATTTTTAACAATAGTCTTAGCCTCGTACAAATACATTCTCAGTGAATTCTCTTTGCATGGTCACCAGTACTCATTGAAGTACTATTACTATTGTACTAGTACTATTGTATTTCAAATAAAAAGCCTTTTGTTTTCACTGAACAAACTAATTTGATTTACACAGATATCAGTGGCTGGCTTGTTGGCCAGTGCTGTCAATGTAGAGCAATTTGGCACCATGCGAGTTCTCAGGACACTGCGAGCGTTGCGCCCACTGAGAGCGGTGGCACGCTTTGCCGGCATACGGGTAAGGCCACTGACCACTGCCTTCGGCGGAGCTGCAGTTTCTGATTGGCTTTGCTTTCTTCCTCTCCTGTACACAGATCTAAGCAGTTTTTGTGACTTTATTAATAATCCCATTTCTTTTTTAAAGTCTGTGAGGTGTCTTCTTCATTTGTCCTTCTACGAAGAAAAGTGTAATCTTATGGTTTTATCCTTTTGAACAGGATATGGATGACCTCGTTGCTCAAGGTGACAGCAACACACCTTGGACTTTCGTGAACCATTTTTTCCCGTAGCAGGTTGGAGGTACCTGGCAGGGTTGTCCAGTGTTCTCTTGCAGGTTCTGTCTAGATTTCTTTGAGCAGGTAGTGGCCGCCCCACTAACCATGTGGGTTCTTGCGCTTTCTGTCTCCTTTCAGGTGTCTTTAGTGAGTCTAGCGGCTAACGCGTTGGGCTACTCGGACTTTGCTGCCATCAAATCACTTAGAACGCTTAGAGCTCTGAGGCCACTAAGAGCACTGTCCCGATTTGAAGGCATGCGGGTAAGAGTTGTTCTCTCGCCTCTCTTCTGTCAACTCCCTCATGTCTGATCAACCTTCTAACTTGTCATTCTCTTTAGCTCTATTGCTAGCCTTTTTATCCCATATTAGCATATTCAGAATATGCTGCCTACCTCATCTCTTCTCCCCTTGCGGGGTTATCAAACCATGGTTTCCTCATCTGGTAATACAGCCATTCATTCCTAGTCAAACTCTCCCTTGGAGCCGGCAGTGGCAATAATAACATGAAGTGGCAATATTAGCATGAAGAGCTAATTATGTTTTCATAATTCCCCTCAAGTCTCCCCCTCAGCATGACATGACTACCTCATTATCCCATTAATCAATTAAGCTTGATTTAAAATTAGGCTTTATTTTGTGGTCTTCTTTTACCTGGTATTCATATATACCTTAAATAGTAAAATAATAATGACGGTCCTACACAACCATTTAAGAATCATCAAAACATGTGCACATTGGCCTCTGTTGTTGTTGTATTTATCTTTCATGATCTTTTATCCACCAAATACTTCAATCTAATCATACCAGGTCAGATTAAAGTATTGACACCTGTTATTCCACTTCCTTTAATTCAATTAACATGTAGTGACACCAATCCGAATACATGGGTTGAAAATAATTATATTCAGAATTCACCCCAACCCTAATGATCAGTTGGCCTGTTGATAAATGATGAACTTGGATTTGCAAACAAAATGCGCCAGTGTACAACACGGCAGTGATGGTTGCTGATAGTGGGCCTCAACATTGACCCCAAACATTTGAACGGTAGTTTACATTATTCAAATATGCCCAAAAACTAAATTAAAATAAATGTTGTAATATATATATATATCTCTGAGGAAAACATGTTTAGCAAGTGGCCAATTTTGGAATAGCCCTCTAAGTTTACAGATTTGCACCCAACTGTAAACAGTCCATACCAAATTATTGCAGGGAAATTATAATATTCTATAAGTAGTGACCTTAAATTGCTCTCAGTGTCCTCTGATGTCATTAAACATTCAACAAAGATGCCATTATTATCTCAAGGTGAAGTATTAAACACATGGTTGCCAATAACTTTGACTTCTATCTTTTTTTCCAGTTGTGATCATGGCCACATAGACTGAATGGCGTCAGCTGACTAAAGCATACATATTAAGTGAACTGTTCTCTGAACACTCCAGCAGTATTCAATTACATGAAGTTCCTAACTTCATGCTCTACATGTTACAACATAACACACTTTCTTCCTAAAATTCTTTTCAGATTCAGCTTTGAGAGATTCTTTGAAAGGAGAAATGTAATGTACTGTGTCTAGTTGAGAACAATATAAAGACATAAGAGTCAAGACATTTTGTAGCTTGGTAATAGAACGTTGCATTTTTACAGAGGAATTTAGAAAAGTCATTAGAAGTGTTGCCAGAAAGGCAAAAAGCAAAAGGAAAAAAACGTATGTATATGCGCTAGTCACTCATTATATAATTACAACCTTTCTATCCTATTTCTCACCTCTTGAATTCTCACATCTGTAATTTTGAATTAAAAGTTTTTTCTCACTTCCATCAGTATTAAAAGTAGTCTCCCCTGTTGTTCATATAATGTTCTGTTGCAAGCGCCTTAACATTTCTTCCCTCCCACATTTTTAAACCCCATGCATCACTTTGTGTACACTGTTGTTTATGTTTTGGACTAGTCCTAAATTTCATTGCACAGCGTTCATTTTCTAAAACAACTGTCAGCCTAGCTTGTAGCCTCTTATCTCTGTATCATTTCTCGTGACATCCACTGGAATTCATTTGAATTCTTGCCGATGACATTTGCATGCTTTCGGGAATGGGGCCTGATGTCTGCCGAGCTTGCTGCCTTACACCACCGTAAAATCTGGCAAATGGGATTAGGCATCACGCTGCTTTAAAAAACCACTGGGTCTGCTCCTTGGTTGGGAAGAAATGAAGTGGAAGTGCAGCCCGGCTATACAAGTCTGAGTGAGCAGCAGATTTCTTTGTGACACCCACTTGAAGGATATGCGGGGCTAAACCCCATATCCTCTGGTTCTATTAGAACAGTGACAGGAACTACTGACTCAGCACTCACAAATCTCCTGTTGCTCAAACACTTTGAGTTTTGTCTCAAAACGGGAACTTCCTTATCAGGGTTGTTTGGGGGAAAACGACTACTGCTACTCCCGATTGAATAAATGTGAAACAAATCTCATTTGTCAGATTCACTGGTTTGCATGAAGTTAGAAAATTATAAATTTTTAAGAATGGCAGGATTATTTTTATGACATATTTGAATGTTTTCTTATTTCTGTTGTAGACAGACGTTGGTTGGTTAGGTGGTTAGGGAAACTACACCACAAGCCTATTTAGTCAAGATCAGACAGTAATATGGATTGATCTTATTGTCATGTATATTGTGGGATGTGAAGGCAGAAGTGGATGTATACCTGACCAAATATGCTTTTCCATCATGACAGGTGGTGGTGAACGCTCTGATTGGTGCCATCCCATCCATCATGAACGTGCTACTGGTGTGCTTGATCTTCTGGCTCATCTTCAGTATCATGGGTGTCAACCTGTTTGCCGGGAAGTATGGCCGCTGCGTCAACCGGACGGGCTACATCTACAACGTGTCCATGATCAACAACAAGACGGAGTGTAGCGGCATGAACGACACACAGTTCTACTGGACTAAAGTCAAAGTTAACTTCGACAACGTGGGCGCAGGTTACCTTGCCCTCCTTCAAGTTGTGAGTTGAGATTGTGTTCCCATTTCCTTTTATTTTTCCTCACAGTTTGAGACATTCTTTCTTCCTGCTCGTACTTGATACTTTTTGTCGCTGCCCACCTTGCCTGTCCAGAGAGTCCAGAATCAATCAACAAGTCTGTAGGCTTTTATTTTTAGCAGCGACGGGGGCCATTACAGAGAATTTCGCGCTCAGCGAGAGTGCATGCACTTCATTCTTCGCTTTAACTTAGTTGGCACGGTAGCCTAGCAACAATTCACTTAGCTCCTTTCCGTCACCTTCTTCTGACTCGCCTCCATACAGACCTTCCATTTGCATCTGGAAATAGTGTGGCCCCCAGTCATTCACCAAGCCTGTAACAACCCTAACCAACGTGAAAGGGCCCATTGCCGGGATTTCTTGCTGATAAGAACTCGCTCATGTTGAAGTAGGGCTGCCAGCTCACTACTTTTTGCTTTTTCTAGAAAGCCATTGCATGTACTCAGGAGGAAGCCTGTTTAGGTTTTATCCATTGCCATTCATAAAAACCCACCACTGACGTGGTATATATGCAGTCTTTTCTGTGCGCAGAATGTATTTTGTTTGTGGTGGGGGCATGTTCCTTCTGGTGGGGGCATGTTCCTTCTGGTGGGGGCATGTTCCTTGTGGTGGGGGGCATGTTCCTTTTCCTTCCCAATGGTATGACGGTGCCAATACCCAGTCTCACGTGGCGTGTGCCAATCGTAGAGCTTTGCATCAAGGCCAAAGTGATGGAGTTAGTCTGATCAGACCTTAGAATCTCCCGCATGCATTTTGACAAGCTCTAGATTTGATATTATATTATTTTTTGACTTTTTGACTTTTTGTCAATCTTAAGGACAATTTTGTTAGGCACCCAGGCTACTATTGCAGTATGCACAGTGTCTCCCAGCTGAGCTGTGGAACACTGTTAGTCCTTTAAAGCAGCTATAAGCCTCCCTAACATGTCCACTTCTTGCCCAGAAACTCAGGCTGGCCTGTTTTAGACATATTTACTACATTACTATATCTCCTCCCGTATCACATTGTCAACCTTGTCCCCAACAGCTCAACAGGTTTGAGATCCGGTGACTGTACATTGTAGACAGTATGCCAGCTTCCCTACATAGTTCTTGCATAGTTTCTAGCAGTGCTTTGGGTCATTGTCCCGTTGTAGGAGTAATAAAGATGTGAAAATGGAGTGATAGCCCTGCTTTTTAAAGATCCCTTTTACCCTGTAGAAATCTCCCACTTTACCACACCCAGAACATCAGATTGCCTCCACCATGCTTGACCCTCTGGTTACAGAAAACAAAACAAAGCCTTCAAAGAAGAGAACTCTTTCCCCACTGTCAAAAATGGATGAGTTCAGTGACATCTTGAGGTTGCTTAGCTGCCTTAATGTGGGTGTGACATCAGGAGATTACTACGTTATTCTGGACCGCAATGGGATTTTTTGGAGAACATTAAGTCCAAACATACTTAAAAACCAACACCCAGCACAGGAATGGTTCAACACAAATTCCTGGACTGTTCTGAATTGGCCAGCAAGTGTGGTTCTAGAATACATCACATCCTGTGGAGGTCTGAAAACAACAGTGTGCAGGGATTCTTATAATATGAAAGAACTGGAGCTGTTTGCAAAAGACAGAGGTACAGGAAGCTCATCCATGATGATTTACTTGGTTGGAGTTTTGGCCATTGGCTGAGGTACCAAGTCTGGCGTGTCAATTTTGTCAATTACATAATTATTTTCCAGATACAAACAAATCTCAAAAATATTATATTAACAGTAAAATAAATAGAGACAATGTGAGTTATTTGAAGAAAATGCGAGAGTACCTCAACTGTATATCCAATACATGAATTCAAAGTTGATGTACTCTGAATGCATTTACATGGTATTATTATAATTTGATACTTGAATTTGCTCATGCCTGGGGTCTCTAAAAAATGAAAGTCTAACACAATACATAATAATACACAACATTATAATAGTGTCCATGAAAGTGACACATGCTAATGATTTTCTATGTCCTTTATTACAAGGCTACATTCAAAGGTTGGATGGATATCATGTATGCTGCAGTGGATTCCCGTGCTGTAAGCATTACATTTTAATGTAAAAAAAGTTGTATATAAAATTTGATCAAAAGCCTATATAAGACTGTCATACATACTGTCTTGGAGCTTTTGGTATTTTAACATATCAAAAAATTTGCAAGAATATTTTTTCTAGATTTTACGAAATGTAACACAGTGTGTTGTCTTCACCTGTTTTCCCCCTTGCAATAGGTGGAGGAACAGCCAATCAGAGAGACCAACATGTACATGTACCTATACTTTGTTATCTTTATCATATTTGGCTCCTTCTTTACTCTTAACCTCTTCATCGGTGTGATCATCGACAACTTTAACCAGCAGAAACGAAAGATAAGTATCAAAGCCAACCAGACCTGAGCTGCGATCTGCCAATACTCCTCTCCCATTATAAATATATTTCCACAGTGAAAATAACCAGAAAGGGATGCTTCTTTACTTAGGCGGGCAAGACATCTTCATGACAGAGGAACAGAAAAAGTACTACAACGCAATGAAGAAGCTAGGGTCTAAAAAGCCACAGAAACCAATTCCAAGACCAGTGGTAAGCTGGAGCTAATTGAACCCTAATTTCTTTAAGTTATTGAAGGGATCGTTTTCTTTTAGTGAGGTTTCAGCATATTTTGGTAACACTGCACTGTAGCTGAAAATAAGCTAAAACCTATTAAAAAAAGGCTTCTATTTCTTTAATAACCATTGCACTTGTGTATGTCATGTTCCAATCACTAGTATGCAGTGATCTGGAAGGAATAGTTCACATGTTTGTTCAAACAATATCAGCCCAACTAAGCTTAAATGATGGCACAGCCTTTTGAGTTCCATAAGGGATTTGTCACCTCTCACTGTGCCTCTTTGTTCTCCCAGAACCAAGTGCAGGGTTTCTTCTTTGACCTGGTGGGCAAGCAGGCTTTTGACATCGTCATCATGATCCTTATCCTGCTAAACATGATCACCATGATGGTGGAGACGGACGAGCAGACGGGCCAGATGGAGTACATCCTCAACAAAATCAACCTGGCCTTCATCGTCATCTTCTCCTGCGAGTGCCTGGTCAAGATCGTGGCGCTGCGGTGCTACTTCTTCACCATCGGCTGGAACATCTTTGACTTTGTGGTGGTCATCCTCTCCATCGTTGGTGAGTGTGTTGGTTATTCACATATAACTAGGTTGGGGATATCAACTGCCATCTATGTTGGAGAAATGGCGTTATGTAGCTGATGTGTGGCTAATGATATTCTGTTCTCTTCTAATAACTCTGTGGAGGATGAGGGCATTTAGCTTGGGACACCCAAACCTACCAACGAAGAACATATCTAACGATTTCATATTATTAGCAATAATTAAAAATTCTACATTTTGTTGATTCCAAAGAAACATTCTAGAACGTTGTGTTTTTCATTACAAGGGATAAAATGACTTGGCCTTCAGCTGTGTCCTCCAAGAGTCTGCGATCCATTTGCCAAGGTTATCTGTCACGTCAGTCAAGTTGTTCAGAGTAGGTCAGGCTATATCTGATGAACCTGGGCCACTCGATTTAGTATCCGCCAAACAGATTTCCCTTTCTGTGAGCATATATGTTCTCCATGGCCCTGGTGCGGAGCTCCAGCAAACCAAAAGGCCAGCACATAGGTTAAAATAGCTGCCCCCATGCTAGGTTACGTGTGTGGGCAAGGAAGCCCCTGTTGAGGTGAAGGTAATTGTAGCAATCAAGGCTGTCAGCGGGGGTGATTTGGGCTGTGATTGAGGTGCTGCATCAGCTGGCTGTGGTTGGCGGGGGAGGGCCATTGGCTTGACGTATGACTCCAAAGGGTGACTCCCAATCCCCCTCTCCAATCCATAACCCTCCCCCCCGGTCCATTGGGACAGGGGGGTCACAAATCAGGGACAGATGGCAAAGCAGCCTTGAGGGTAAAGTGGCTATGATGGCGAGAGAGATGGAAGGGATGGGAGGCAACTTAAGCCCAGGCAGACTGTGTAGTAAGGCCAGACAGACTGTGTAGCAATACCAGACAGACTGTGTAGTAATGCCAGACAGACTGTGTAGTAAGGCCAGACAGACTGTGTAGTACGACCAGACAGACTGTGTAGTAAGGCCAGACAGACTCTGTAGTAAGGTCCGACAGACTGTGTAGTAAAGCCAGACAGACTGTGTAGTACGGCCAGACAGACTGTGTAGTAAGGCCAGACAGACTCTGTAGTAAGGTCCGACAGACTGTGTAGTAAAGCCAGACAGACTGTGTAGTA